>APFE031076897.1:3210-46097 GCA_000404065.3 Pinus taeda | reverse complement strand
TCTCCGCAACCAAATAGCTTCATAGGTGGCATTGGTCAAAGCTTTGTACTCTGATTTTGTTGATGATAAAGAAACAGTTGGCTGTTTCTTACTACTCCAAGCTACGACCCCTGATCCAATATGAAATGCATAGCCAGAGGTAGATCGTGTGTCATCTGGATTTCCTGCCCAATCTGAATCAGAAAAACCTGTCAGTACAACATCAGATTCATCAGTATACATAATACCAAGATTCACTGTTCCCTTTAAGTATCAGAGAACTTTCTTTGCAGCATTCCAGTGATTTCCTGAAGGCTTAGCCATGAATTGACTAAGGATACTGACTGAGTATGCAATGTCTGGTCTGGTAGTGGTGAGATAGTTCAAACTTCCCACTAACTGACGATATAATGTTCCATCTGCCTCTTTTGATCCATCTTCTTTGTACAACTTTGCATTCTGTTCTAAGGGAGTTGACATAGCTTTGCAATCTGTCATATTGAACTTTTTAAGAATCTCCTTTGTATATTTGCTTTGAGTGATCAAAGTTTTACCAGGTTCTCTCCATACCTCAATTCCTAAACAGTAATGCATTTCACCCAAATCTTTCATTTCAAATTCCTGCGACAACTGAACTTTAATTTCTTCAATTAACTTGTGAGCACTGCCTGTTATAATGAGATCATCCACATACAAAGATATTAAAGCAACATTTCCTTTTTCATCTTTCTTAACATACAAGTTAGGATCATTTTTGCTTTTCACAAACCCATTCTGAAGAAACAAGGTATCAATCTTTACATACCATGATCTTGGTGCCTGTTTCAAACCATACAATGCCTTTCTTAACCTGCAAACCAGATGCTCCTGTCCCTGTTTGACAAACCCTTCAGGTTGAACCAAATAAACTTCTTCTTTTAAATCACCATTTAGAAAAGCAGATTTGACATCCAATTGATTTATATTCCAATTATGTTTTGTGGCTAAGGCAATCAGTAATCTAATTGTATTCAACTTAGCTACTGGTGCAAAAGTGTCTTCATAATCAATTCCCTCCTTTTGAGCATATCCTTTTGCTACTAATCTTGCCTTAAATTTATCAATTGTACCATCTGCTTTAAATTTTGTTTTGTACAACCATTTGCTTCCAATTGGAACTTTATTTTCAGGAAGTTCCACTAATTCCCATGTTTGATTGTTCATAATAGAAGCATACTCATCATTCATAGCATTAATCCATGGTTCATGTTGTTTAGCCTGCTCATAATCAATTGGTTCTTCAACATTCATTATATTAGACATTAAGGCATAGTCTCTATACCTTGCAGGAAGCCGAGTCTGTCGGGACGACCTTCTTGGTGCTGTGGGTGTTCCATCCATGATTCGTTGGCTTTGAGGTGTATCACCTCCTTGTGATGACTCACTGCTGCCAGATGTGCTCGTACTGCTGCTATCATCCTGATCCTGTACCTGTACCTGTTCCTGTTCCTGCTTAATCAAAGTATCAAGCTTGATATGTGCATCATTAGATATTGCATCATTAGATATATGCCATGTATCATTCTTTGTATTACTTTTATCAGTCTGCTCATGAAACAATACATCACGACTTGCAAATAATTTATGGGAACTTGGATCAAACAATTTATAGGCTTTTTGATCCGTACAATATCCAATGAAAATACACTTGATGGACTTGGCATCAAGTTTTCTTCTGTCAGCCTTAGGAATATGAGCAAAAGCAGTACATCCAAAGACTTTGAAATGACTCACATCAGGTTTATAACCATAAAGAACCTCAAAAGGAGTTTGAAAAACTAATTGCTTAGTGGGACATCGATTCTTTAGATAAACAGCAGTGTTAATGGCTTCTGCCCAGAAACCATTAGAGACGTTCTTACCTTGCAGCATACTACGAGCAGATTCCACCAAGGTTCTATTCCATCGCTCAGCAACACCATTTTGCTGAGGGGTATGTGGCACTGTGAACTGTTGTTGAATTCCATTAGATTTACAATAGGTGTTAAATGCTTTTGATTTATATTCACCCCCTTGATCAGATCTGAGTATTTTAATGCACTTTCCTGTTTGTTTTTCAACCATATTTCGAAACTCTTTAAAATACTCAAATATGTCACTTTTCTTTCTAATGAAATAGACCCAGGTATACCTAGATCTATCATCAATAAAAATAACAAAGTATGAAGCACCACCAAGAGACCTAGTTTGCATAGGGCCACATACATCAGTGTGAATTAATTCAAGTATATCATACTTTCGTTTCTCAGTATGAACAGGAAACTCTTCTCTATGCTGCTTACCAAGTGCACAAGCTTCACATGGTAAATGTTCACACTTCATAACAAGAAGACCTTCAACCATTGATTTTCTTTGTAACAACGATAAATCATTGTAATTTAGGTGCCCATACCTGTGATGCCATAATTCTGCTGTCGATGTCTCTTGGGATGTCAATGCAACATGGTGCTTCACTGTCACATCCAATCTGTATAATCCTCCAACCCTGGTACCTGTTGAGACAACCCTGTAGTGGTCCTGAACATCTTTCACTATACACCCCAATTTACCAAATTGTACTTGTAAATGATTATCAGTGATAGTGGAAACAGATAGTAAATTCTTTTTGAGAGCAGGGACATACATCACATTATGAATTTGTCGCATTTGTCCATTAGGTAAGTACACATTTATTATGCCATAGCCTTGAACTTTAAGTGACCTATCATCTCCTAGGTAAATGTGTGTACCATCAGATTTCTCATAATATTTATCATACCATTCTTTATTACAAGACATGTGTGCCGATGCACCAGAATCTATGAACCAAGCATTCTCATCATCAGTTTCAGCAGACAATGCAGCATCAGAAAGAAATAACTTAAGATTTTTAAATCCATCATTCACTGAGGTGTCTCTGTTTGTGTAATTTCCATTATGCCTGTTATGTCTTTGATTTGATTCATTATTCTTTCTCCTATAGCAATCTTTAGCCAGATGTCCAGGTTTTCCACAATAATGACATTCAATGTTCCTTTTAACATAAGAATCAGGAGGTGCCATACCTTTTTGCTTTGCTTGAAAACGACCTCTGTTTCTGTCCCATGGTCTCCCTCGGAATGATCTTTTGCCTCTTGCAGTCAAAGCCAAATCAGAACCATTTGACTCCAGGTCAAAGTTTTTCATGCGCTCTTCTTCTTGAAGAAGAATTCCAGCCAATTCGTCAAATGTAGGAGGTGTCGGTCTTGCTGAGAGAGCTGAAATAAAGACTTTGTAGTCGGGAACTAACCCCTTTAAAGCAACAGTTACCAAATCTGTACTAGAAACCTTTTCACCAATATCACCAAGCTTATCACTGAAATCTTTAATTCGGGAAACATAGTTACTAATGCTTTCATTGACATCCATTTTAATAGATAGCAGCTTTGTTTTTAAAAATAAAATACGGTTTGCATTAGTAGTCTCATACAGACCTTTGAGAGTGTCCCATGTCGCCTTTGATGTTTCACAGTCCCGAATGTGAGGAATAATATTGTCCTTCACTGACATGCGTAGCAGCACCCTTGCTTTCATTTCACGCTTCTCCCAATCTTGAGTGGCATTAGGAGGTAGAGGCTTGGTCTCGTCACCTTTGACAATCGTCCAGAGATTGTATGCCTCCAGTACTGTTGTGATCTTAAATTTCCAATTGACATAATTTTCGCCATCAAGTTTTGTAGACTCATTTAAATATGAATCTGCAAGAGGATTAGCCATTTCTCTTCCAATAACCAATTTCAAAAAATTGCAAATTTCAAAGAACTTCAAACAAAACTTAATCACGATTTCACCTCTCTGTTCTCGACAGCATCTGTTCTCCACCAAACTGGTTAATAAATAAAACTTTCAACAAAACTTAAGCACGATTTCACCTCTCTGTTCTCGGCAGCAGAAACTGCAGACTTCAAACTTAAACATGATTTCACCTCTTTGTTCTCGGCAGCATCTGTTCTCGGCAGCAGAAACTGCAGACTTCAAAAAAAAAATTCTCAGCTATCTGCAGGATGTCCACGCTGCATGTACCAGAAGCAAGGGTATGCCGCTACTTCAGAGCCTCCCACCAAAGAAAGAGAAGACAGGTGCAGTAACAGCACCTACACCGCCGGCATTTGAAAAGAATTATAACAAAAAACTCTGCGTAGAAACAATCAGGGTAAATGCTACTTGTGAACGCTGGACGGGAAGATAGAATGAAGTATCTCAGCAATCGCCAGAAGGAGGACAAGAAAGAATGCCTTTGGCTGCTAAACGAGCCAAGGTAGCACGGAAGAACAACTTCGAAGCTATTTGAAATGGCCGCTGTTTTGTCTCCTCCGATGAGAAACACGGGGATGTTCTAATGAAGACAGAGTGAAAACCTTAATGCCGAAGACGGAGTGGATATTATAGACTCAAAAAGAAATATGCCAAACACCTTTCTGAAACTATATTAATGAGAACAAAATATAAGTGCTAAGTGCTGTAGATCAAAGAGCTCAGATTGCGCACACTCTAATGGCTCACTGCCCGCGAAGAGGAGAGAGGCGCAAACAAAACTAGCCTCTGATACCAAATTAAAAACAAATACACAGTCACATACACAGTCAGAAACCACAGCAAAGGTGAGACAAAGCTCACACAACTTGATTAATCTCTTTGCTCAATTACATCACTTATATAGGAAATTCATTCAACCAATTCCTAACCAACCACTCATAACTAATTCAGTTCAACTAAACACAACTAATTCTGTTCAACTAATTCTATTTCTGCATTATTTTCACACATGTGCAATATTTTATACATACAATTGGGAACCTCGCCAAACTTATCATTTTTTTCTGTCCATGCTCCTACATCCGACAATCTTCTTCTTTCATTTGCCACTAGTCTCCTTTCACCATGCTATTGGGTTGGGTTGAAGAAGAAAGTGGACTAGGCTTATTCAATGATGACACTTTATCCTAGAGGTAAAACTTTGATTGAGTACTTCCAAAGGCTTAGGCATGGTGGCTTGGACGCTGAGAATGACATTCTCTAAGAATCAAACTTAGGACAACCAGATGAGTGTAAGGAAGAAGCAGCATTGTCATTCGATCGTTTGAAATGCCAGGATTCCCAAAAACGTTCCCATACTTTTGCTTGTCTTTTTTCTCCTACACATGCATACGGTTGATCCAAATGAACGCCCATTCTTTATAATGATGTCTTCCTCCTCTATTTGGCCCGTACTTTAACTTGATCAATCAGAGTTTGACTTGATCAATCAGAGTTTGATCAATCAGAGTTCTTCCTCCCCTCTACGCTTATGCTTTTCTTCCCCTTCTGTTTTATCCATAACTATGACCCTTTCCCAGCATCTAAGACCCCAGCCTCTAAGACGACAGGATTTCAAGCAGTAATAAAATTGCCATGTGAGAAGCCTATCCCAACATCAGAACAATAAATGTTAATCTGAATTCAAATTCTTCTTCTAATCCTAACTCTTCTTCCATTTTTTATTTTTTCCCTATTTAAACTATAGCTCTTTCTCAACATTTACAATTTTGGATGATACAATCTGTCCCTAACCAGTAAGAACTCGATTTGATTTAGCAAAACCACAATGTGCATGCTAAAATCTGCAGGAAAACGAGTACAAAACGGGAATAACTAAACTTATATTTGATCTAAATTACAACTTTTTAACCCTGGCATTTCATCCATTTTTTTTTCTCTAACACCTAACGCAATATATCCCTGCCAGGAATGATCTAAACATGAAAAAGCAGTACAAAAATTCGTCTTATCAGTCGCTAGCAACAACCTGACTCCATCACTGCAACTCTAAGCAATGTCGAATCTGCATTGAAACTTTTCTTGCCTTTTCCTGTCACCTTAGGCTTCCAGCCTTCTTCCACTTTTGTTTTCTTTTTCTTAAACTAGAACATCGCATCTAAGGTTTGGATGTAACAATCAATCTATCGTTAGCGAGAGAGATCTCAATGTGCCAACGCGATAAAGCCACAACAACCCTGTTTGAACACTGCCAAACTAAACCTCAGTTGATATAAATTCTCTCCTTTTTCTCCCTCAGTAGATTTATTCACCCACTATTCTTTCCCCTCTGCTTTCTCCCAGCCACAACTGTTCCTGAGCAGGAACAATCTCGATTTCAACAAATGACATCCATAACAATACACTTTTCACATTAACAACCCACAACTTCCCTGTTCAAAACCTGCAATACACTTTTCACATTAAGAACTTACAACTTCCAGGTTCAAAACCTGCAAAAACTCCAAATTCATCTTTCTTCTTTCACTTCCGTTTGACCTGAAATTTGAATCTCGGACCCCGTAGCATATTTTAAAGTTAAAACCTGCTCGTTATCAAACAAGGTTCGAGAGACCTGCCCAACCTTAGATGGGGCGGGAACAGAGAATAACGACGATTTATTTCTACACCTTATCCTATACACAGAATAAAGCTCCAAAGATTCACAAAAAAATGAAATATAATATATATATATATAACCTCGAAATATAAAGAAGGCTTCCAATGCAAAAAGTTAAAATTAATAATGAAAGTAATCTCAAAATAAGTCTTGTACCTAAGTGTTTCGATCCCAAGACCTCCAAGAAAACGCTCCGCTCGAGAAAGCCCACTGCTCTTCCATCTCGAGAACTGCTATTTAATGTAAAACAACAAATGAATCGTGAATTTCTCGGCCAGTTCCCCTTCACCTCTGCCGTTCCTGAGAATGGATTCCATTCTCTGAAAGGCGGTGAGGCAGGACTCCGAATACACAAACGAGAATCTGGCTTTCGAAACGACACCAGTCGCCTGTAATCCCAGACAGACGCCAAGAGACAGGGCTCTAAGTACTCCACACGAGAATCCAGCCTTCAAAACGGCACCGGTACTCCCAGACAGACGCCGACGTCTATTTTGGAATGGGCTGGCTGAGAAGTGAAAATCAAATTACTGTTGAGCATTGGGGACCGACAAGGTTTTCAATGTTTTTATTGTATTTTCCAACTCTTTTTTCATCGATTGTAAGCGTTGGTCTGAGTGTAGTCTGTCGGTGTTCTCAGTGCGAAGAAAAAGAACAGGGGCATTGAATATTTGAGAGGTGCTCACTATACATTCGAGACTGTAAACAAGGAAACATGGACAAAGAAATTGCTTAATAAATAGAATCAGGCGGCAGAAAATCTACTACTCACCTGCCCCACAAAACTTGTGACATGCTTTATCAGGGATTAAATGAAAACATTATTTTCCACAGGGAAAATAATTTTGGTTACCTTAATTAGGGCTTCCCTTTAACAAAACACTGAAATTTTTCCGAAGTGGAGATAATTCTAATGAAAATTTACTAGTGAAGTATTTGACAACTGACTTTTAATCCTTAAACAAGGGTTTTTGTTGAAAAAGCTTCAAGGCATTTCGAATATATTTCATCCAAATTGAACCTAATGTTGCACTATGGCTTTTTTCCCCTCCTTGATTAAATCGATTAAACTACACATAGACAGAGGACGCAATAACTTACATAACAGCCCGGATCCCCTTGGAATAAAATGGCAGGCAACACCAGAGAAGATTAACATTGCGAAAGGACGCCAGCCATAGCATTGCCGTGTGAATTCTTTTGAAATTTACTTCATTCCTTCCCTCACAGCAGTATCTATATCTAGTTTTTCACGCTCTTGCAAACGCCACAAGGGATCGAGATCGATGTTTTTGGATGAAACGAGGAAGGTTATAATTGGTTGCATATATATAGCATGTGGCAATGTTTGAGAGGTTTTTTTATAAAGAATAAGTTTGATGTTTTTTTTTCTTTAAAAAGGGTTTCTCAGGTAAGGATTTATATGTGTTAGTTTAATATATGTATTTGTAAAAAGTATGAAACAAATTTTTAACTATATAGATTTATTTTCAGTTTATCATTATTATGGAGATTTTTAATTTATAAATGAATTTTGTTGTATTATTATGTTATCGGACTAATATATAATTTATAATATCACATGCTAAAAACCATAATTAATAATTAATTTATTAAAAAAAGAAAACATGTTATGGAGTCTTAAATACATGGTGGTTGAGTATTCTGTTACTACTCAATGATTTTTTCTATTAAAATATTTTAAAAAGTTTATAGAAATAAATCCTTATCATTCACTTAATAGTTATCAATAATAAATAAAATCTAAAACCATAAATACATTACCACATAATTAAATTAAAATAAAAAATAATATAAATATTTTAAATTATTATTTTAAAATCTAATATATTAAACTATAAAATAGTAAAAAAACAAAAATCCATAATAATAATATATTTTAATTTAATTATTCAACTTTATATAAATTTAAAGTACAATTTTAATTTTATTTTATTATATATAAATACATTACAACTTAAGTAAACCAATCTTACACTTTCATTGAGAATGTAAGGTTTTTAAGAACATTTTCTATTACTACATAATTGAAAATTTGAATTACATCATAGAACTTATGTCACATTAACAATAACTTTCAAGAGTATTTAAATATGGACTCACTTTACTTAAATATTAAGTCAAACTCATTTGAATTACATCATAGAACTTATGTCACATTAACAATAACTTTCAAGAGTATTTAAATATGGACTCACTTTACTTAAATATTAAATCAAACTCTGGTACATAAGTACACCATAATTTAGCACGGAAGAAAATATCCTATCATATGCGTTTTTGGAAAGAAAATATTCTATTACATATTTCACCACTTTCATCGAAGTGGATATTCCCTGCCCTCCTTGTATAGATTAGAATATGTAACTGTGTGCCTAGGTAGGCAACACTAACCGATAAGAATCTGTAGGAACATGAAACATAGCATAGTGCAACTATCGTACTGGATGTTACCTAGGTACCAATTCGATACTAGAAACGGTGGCGTCAGATGAAGAAGCGGGAACCGGATCTGATGAAGTGTATGATGTGGTTGCAAAGGAATGATGTGACAATCCATAGCCTGAACTGCTGTTCCTCGTGTTAAAGCGGGGGACAGAATTGGAGCAAACAGGCTTCGTGAGGTACGGCAACGCCACAGAATGAGATAAAAGCATCGAACTTACTGTAAACATTGTGGGACGAAGTGAGGGGTCTGCCTGTGTACACCAAATAGCAACCTGTATGCATTTCAGCGCTTGCTCCTCATCGCAACTTTCAATTATTGCTACTCGATCAATAATCTCAACGCTATTTCCTGCTTCGTATGATCTCCATGCCTGCATAATGACAACGGGTACTTATTTTGATTAGATATAACAATGATGGACAGACCCGCAATAAAGTATAACAATTCCAGAAGTCAATATATGCAGAATTCATATGTAAATAGATTGGATTAGCAGCAAAATCTCTGATCTCGTGTTCCCCTAACCGTACAGTACATAGATAAGGTAATAACATGGTCATGGTAGGAAATACAGCAGAAACAGTGTCTCACCCATCCTAAAAGAATCTGCATCTCAGGGGGCAAATTATAGTCCATGTTCTTCCTTCCTGTGACAAGTTCCATGAGAAGGACACCAAAGCTATAGACGTCAGCTTTTGCCGATAATTGGCCATGCATAGCATACTCTGGTGCCATATACCCACTGCATATCCATATTACAATATCAAATATTATATAATTAGGCAAAATTACAGAATTGAGTAAATGATGAAGTGATATTCGCAGAGCACACTGTACTGCTACTGCTAGATTCTAGAAAGTAAAACATAACAGTCCGAAACTGTACATTCACAAAACGAAGATGGTGTGAAATACAATTATAATATTTTCACAGATCAGATGGTGTGAAATGAGATCATTAATTGTTAACAACTTTTCACAGTAATGATAATTTTCTGGAAATCTTACAGAGTTCCTGCCACTTTTGTCAAGGTGCTGACGCTACTTTCATCGGGAGGAAGAAGTTTTGCCAAGCCGAAATCTGCTATCTTCGGATTCAGATTCTCGTCTAATAAAATATTGCTGGCTTTAATATCCCGATGAATAATCCTCGGTTGACAATCCTCGTGAAGATAAACAAGTCCACGAACCACTCCCAGTATGATGTTGTAACGCTTCTGCCAATCAAGCATTTTGCTTTTGACTGGATCTGTATCCATTCAGGACACTTCATTATCACGACCGAAATAAGCTTCTTGAAACATTAACACTTCTGATCTACATACATCACAAAACGGAAGTTCCTCACCGAATAGGATTTTATCGAGGCTGCTATTCGGCAGGTACTCATAGATAAGCAACCTTTCTGATCCTTCTGCACAACCGCCGAGTAGCTTCACAAGATTTCTGTGCTGAATTTTCGCGAGGAGCTTGACTTCAGTCAGAAATTCTTTTTTCCCTTGCTTAGAATTTAACGACAGCTTCTTCACCGCTATTTCTTTTCCATCATGAGTGGTTCCCTGAGAAAATAGGCAAAAGATTCGTTTGAAAATTTTGGGAAGCATCGGGAAGTACTTAAATTTAATTGCTTTTCTACTGTATATTTATGTGCAGGTTGATAATTTACATCCAATATTATGTTATATTTATTTGCAGCTTGATAATTCATATTCAAATGTTAAAGTGTGTGGTGAGAGCAGGACCTTTATTGTACAGTTTAAGTGGGTGTAATAGTTAAGAGTATGTGTTTCTTTTTAAGAAGTCACAAGTTTAAAATGAGAAGGGTAAAATATGTATGCCTTCAGACACTTAGTAGTCAAATAGCTACCCAAAAATAGATCCCTTATACCACAAACAAAAAGATCTCATACACCAATTTAATCTGTGAAGCCACAGTAACTTTATAATTATAATTCAAATTTCAAAAATATGATAGAAGGTTTCTTAAGCTATATTACCTTGTATACGGGGCCAAATCCTCCTTGTCCCAACTTGTTATCATCATGAAATTTTTTCGTAGCAGCTACCATTGTTTCCATATTAAACTTCAACAGTTGTCGATCCTCACTGACTACTGTGTCTTCCTCGACTTGCTGACGAAGTATTTGTGGATCCTCAGCGACTAGTGTCTGTTCCTCAACTTGCTCATTAACTACACAAGCGAAACATGCACAGCTAAGTCAGAAAATATAGCTGGGAAGAAATTGAATGATGTGTAAATTGGCGAATATCTATGTACCGGTGTATTGAATCTACACGATGCATTGAATGTGACGATAGCACATACCCATGTAACCTGGGTCTGATCGTATGCACCTCACCTATGGGTTTAGATTGGTATGTACTTGTCAAAATGCCATTTAAGAATAGGCCCAACACATGACATGATATTTCGCAAAAAAAATAAATGAATGCTAAGACGAGATCAAGTAATCATACCTTCGTATCCCCTTCGAAGTATGGCAGACTTCAATCTTCTCCGAGTTGTAAACATGCATACCAATAGCACCAGAAGCAAGCCGCCAAAAGCACCGCCCAGAACTATGCGCAATTTGTTTGAAGACTTGTCTGAGTGGTTGATCTGCCTACTATTACTCGATTGTGTGACCGCCAACGAATTAAAGAACTTGAATACATCATAGCGAACTCTGCAACTTGCAACCAAACCCTCAACTCCTTGACTTCCATAATAACTTGTGACAATTGTATCGATCGTATTTGACAGGCATGTCGTGCAATCGTCAGAAGATATATCTCTCCAGCACTCGACCAGACCGTAAATCGTTCGGTTCAAGGAGTCTTTAGTTGTACCGGCAGCATATAGTTCAGATCCAGATGTTGCTTCTGCTGACAAATTTCTCAATAGGCTATCAACAGTCGACATAAATACGGCAGGGCTGGAGATATTACTTTCGAAGGACAAATACCTATAAACACGAATATTCAGTACTCCGATGAAACTAGTGCTCCGATAACGTAAGAAGCACATCTCGAACCAAACTATACCGCCAATGCCATTCAGACAATTTTGTCTGAGGGTAGTGTTTGCTTGTTGTGAACAGCTGTAGCATTGTTCGGCTGTTGTGTCTCCCCTGCATTGGAGGAGGCCATATATTTGGTTGGGACTTTCCCCATACATACAAGTGTTAAAACCAGTTTTGGGCGTGTCTTGGACCAGATTATGCAACACTCTATTCAGATTGCTCTCAAAAACACCGCCATCAGCATACTGGCTGTCGTTGTAGCATCGAAAGCCCTCGAACACATCTGTAATCCCTGCATCTGTAATTTCTGAGATGATTAGCGTCGGCAAAACACTTATGTAGAATAAGATGAGGAGAGAGCATACAGAACCCCTATTCGTGAAGGTTGCCATGGCCAATACTGGACAATGGAAAGGCTGGATATGACTGTTCGATCCCGTGAACCCTCTAACTTGCTCGGGATATAAAAATAACATGTCATATGGTTAATTAATGGACAAGTATTTAAGTTTAGTGATGATGATGATTTGAATATTCTAATCTCATTGCTTATTTATCAAAGTCAAGTCAAGCTGAGCGTGACTCGCGAGCACCAATGTATTCAAGAGTTTGTCGCTTTCGTCGTTTCCAATCTCCGTCCTTTCATGGAACAGTTTGCATGTATTCTAAGAATTTTAGTCCAAACTATCGGTGTCTCAATATTAACCGAAACTTATTAATGTTTCTACTGTAAGTGTGTTTATTCCAATAGAATTTAAATTTAACTATTAGGTAAAAAATGGAATTTAATATCTATAAAATGGCATATAAATAAATATAATTAATATATTAATTAATAATATTGTAATAAGATTACTTACATATTACATATTTGATTGATTATATATATATATATATATATATATATATATTTTCTAAATTGATATATGATTTTTTAATTAATGATAATAATAATTTAAAATAAAATAATAATTTAATTAATTTTTATGATTTTTAATTTTAGTATGAAATAAGTATTTGGTGTTTATCATAAATTAATATCTATATATTTACCAATTATTTAATTATGAAACCACTTTAATTAATTATTATTAATTTTATGTTTACAAATTAAATTAAATATATTTTATTTGATTAAAACTTAGTTTATTAAATAATTAATCCCACACTAAATATATAATAAACACACAATTATTAACATTATTTTTTATATATATTAACATTAATTTATTATAATTTGATTTTTAATTTTTGGAAATTCAAAATTTTAACTTTCGTGAACAATTTAAGTTTAATGAACAATTCAACTAACTAAAAAAAATTCAAGTATACTAAAACATAATTTAACTATTTAAGTATACTAAAAACATATTATAACGAACTTGTTTGTTATATCTGTGAAATGGTAATACTTAACGTAATAGTTACAATCAAATTTTCAAAATTACCGATTCTATATATATATATAATATTGTAAGGCCTCTTTTTAATACTTATGGTCATTCATATCTTCGAAGACTTGAAGTCAAATCAAGATAATAAATATCACTTCACTTTACAATGACATTCGGAGGGGTCTGACCTTTTCGATCTTTTTGTGTACTCTCCTAACTTTAATGGTTAGTTGTTTTCTTGGGTTTCTCAGACATGTTCTAAAGGTTCTTACAGTTTTCTTATGTTTATTTTTCTAATGGTCAAATATTTACTTAGGATTTATAATATTTTTTTCCCTGAATTAAATATTTTTTTAAATTTAACTTTATCAACTTTATTTTCTAATAATCAATTTTCTTTTAATCTCAACCCACGTGAAGTCCTATTTTCCAATTAAGCCATAACTCAAAGTCAAATCAAAATATGAATGCTAACCCTCCCATCGGACTCGAACATATAAGTTATATGAGTAGGGAGCACGGATATACATCAACGTAAATAATAATCATCGACCGCTTCCATTGAGTCAATCATAGACCCCTCCCATTGAGTCTCTACCCTAAATTTTCTATCCACACTGATGGAGGGGTATCCATTAATTTAAAACAATCATATCATATGAAGAAGAAAACCCAAAAATTTACACGTACAATAATGACTCGCATTTCAAAAATAGTAAGTCTTTTTTTTTTAATATTTATGATTGCTATTAGTTTCTAAGACTAGGGCATATAGATGATAAGACGAATCAAAGTGAAAGCACAGAAGAATAATATATTATAAAAAATAAAAATAAAAATGGAAGTTTCTAGATTTTAAATATTTTAATAAATATATATTTAAAATTGAATTTTCTAGATTAAATATTTTAAGATATTGGTTAGAGAGGAATTAAATTTAAGAATATATATAAGGTGGTAGTTTAAATTACAGATGAAGTTTTTTCACCACATTTTTTTGTTAATTTTAACAAAAACAAATTCAGTAAAAATCTTAAAAATCAGAATTTAAGTTATTTAATTTGTAGAATTTGAGTCCCCAACGATTTTTCAGGGTGTTGAATCTATTTATGCATTTAAAAATGCATTTTGAACAACAAAAATCACATTCTTGCTTGAAATTGTTTTGTTGAATTTTGATAGAAAATTGTATTTTGTCTATAAGTTAGACTATGCCTATTTTATATAATAAAAAATTATATCCTTGTATAAAAGAATATCATTAAATGTTAATTGAAAAAACAAAGCATATCATATTTACAGCTCATCTTAAATTTGTAATAAATATTTGATGCTAAAGATGTCATAGTTATAGTTCTTGGGTGTAGATTAGTTAGCCATAAGATACAATGTAAAACCACTTGTATATCATATATAAAGATCATACAAATACAAATTCTTCCAATCACCTAAACAAATTACAATTAATTTATTAAATTTAAATTACTAATTAAAAACTAAATATATAACTACAACTTCTTTCGAAAGAGTCACTTAAATTCATGCCAACTCAACTCCTTTGTCCTGATGTCTCTGACACACTTCACATCTTCCCACCAAATGTCTCCTTTTTCCTTGAGACTGAAAATAACTATCCTGGCCTTCATGTTCTCTATATAGTCATGCAGCTCAAAGTAATTCTTCATTCCAAGCAACCATGCCTCTGTATCTTCTGGTTTCTTCAACTCTCCATTGAATGTAGGTGGCTTGGCTTTCTCGAACCCATTCGGAAAATATTCGCTCTCACTCCTCCTGTAAGCATGATAGCGATGATGACCATGATACATGTTTGAATGAGAACTAGAATAGAACTCGCAACCACTGCCTCTCCTGTCGGGTGTATCCAAGAACCTACGATCTCTCATTGTGTCATCCATGTCTAGCCTATGCCCTCCAAGAGACCTGTTATGACCCATTAGTCATGTCCTCCCGTCCATTACTGATCTATACTTGTCCCTGTCTTTACAAATATGACAAACTCTGAAGGATAACTACATTTCCTTCTACTTGTTTTTCCTCTGCCCTCGCAATCCTTTCCTATGACTGAATGATCCTATTATCATTTTCCTTACAACTTATGATATGTTCCTTTAACCTTCTCAAGGTACCTTCTATGTCAGGAGAGTACTCATCTCTGTGATGCTCATCTGATCTATAAGGAGAGTCTCGTGAACTGATGACCATGACAACACATGAATAACAAACACATAGACAACTTACATGCATGCATGAAAAAACACATTTTTCCCATCCAGTACAAGTGCTTGAACCATGCTTTGATACTGATCTGTGACAACCCCACCCCACATTTACCCGCTTTTACAAGCCCTTTGGGTAAATGTGAAACGAAGTGCTCCTATGACATGATCCGACCTCCTAGCTCCAGTTGATGAAGTGGGGTCTACAACTAAGACTTAATAACCATAAAATGACATCCTATAGGGACTGCAGATCTCCTAGGAGCTGAAGAAACACCCCAGTTGGTCAATCCTTGAGTCGGAACTTCATTTCAGTGACTTAGACTCCCAACCACACCCTTGACACTACCTATGCAGTTGAAGGCCTCCAACCGCACTCATAAGCCTTGATCCATGCGGTTGTGACCCAACTTATTCAGTTCAGTGTTTGTGGTACTGAGATCTGAGTCACCATTCTAGGCCAACCTTTAGACCACTACCCAGAACTTCCTGAGACTTTCCAGAATGATAAGTAACTCAATGAAAAGGCTAAACATACAAACATGAATCAGAAACTTGACCTAACCAGGCCTAACCATGACAGTCATTTCATCAAACATATGGTGAACATGTAATCTATAGGTCGTGAATGCATATTTGAACATAGGGGTCTGAAACTTATTTGATATTCACCAAGAAGGTCTAATTCTCTCTCATAATAGCTGCAATAACATTTGTTAGCCCATGCATTCATTAACCATTCATCAATTAATCAAAACATAACAAGAGCAATAGTTAGAACTTGTTATGGAACCATGTTTATAACCAACATATAACTAGAATATTAACCATGATAGAACAACCATCAAAGCCACATAATAAAAAGTACAAGTACTCATAGAATACAATAAAAAAACAACTCTTATTAACATATGCAAAAGCCAACCAAATAAGGGAATTCCACGTACCACCCAACCATAGATTGGATTGAACCAAATCTCTCTTTCAACCAATCACCCTTGTTCCATACTCCAAACATGAATGTGGGAACTCAAGACATAAACAACTAGGGCTTTCCAAAGATTATACCACCTCTACCCTCAAGCTACCGCGAGCCCACCAAAACCGGTCAAGAGATCACAATGCCCATAACAAGCTTGGATGCCTCAGAGTTTCTTCACCAATACCTTGTTGAATTTTCCTGTCCCCACCCACTTGTTGAGGGCTTCTCGTAGATTAAACCACCTCCACCCCCAAACCTTGGGAATTATCCTGAGACCACCTCACTCGGTTTCAAAACCGTCTGACAATCCAAAGCTCAACCAAAAAATAATCCCATCACCCCTTGGTTATTCAAAAATGGCAAGGCAAGGCTAAAACCATTATCGCACCTGGAAAACTCTATGCCAATGACGAAAAATGAACCAAATACACAAATGCATGTACCATGCTTTCACAAACTAGCTAGGAAATCAAACATGAAACCTGTTGCCTGTAAAGTCCTCTTATTGAAGTTGTTTGATCTAACTTTCCTTGCTTATCCTTTGCTTTCCTTAAACTTCCTTTGCCATCCTTTTCTCACTTGTTTTCTTTCTCCCCTTGGTGCTATTCTCTCTCTGAAACTAATTCCAAATCCAAGCCGACAAATGGTTGTGAACTGATCCTCAGAAGACTTTTTATCATTGAGGCCTCTACTTTCTTCAATTTCCTCTATTTTTCCTTCAATTTTCCTCTCATGAAAATATGTGATCTTTAATCTACCTTTTCTCCTATTTTCCATTATTTTCATAAATAAACGTCAATTAATGCCTCTTTGTCTTTGCCAATTTCCTTAGCCATAAATAAACCGAAAGTGACACCCATTAGGATGTTTTTCCTAACATTTATCTTGGAATACATGTCCCATGACCTTGGTTTTATTTTTCCTTTATTAACTTTATTACATGAACTTTTAACCCAAGGTTGTTATAGAAACTGTACACATCTCAATGGTGAAAAAATGATGTTATCGATCTCGAGAGTAATGAGGACACTCTCAACTTGATCCAACTTAACTCATCAACCAGGACAATGGGACCAAGCTACATAGGACTAATCCCTAGAATCAAGGTGTTCGTGTTGATAGGGGGGGTCGTTGGCACCAATGAATAAGAGGAACTCATAAGGGCCAACATCCAAAGTATGACAATTAGAGTTATGTCTCTGGAAATAAGTTCTGAGCCTAGAACATGTGGGGAGTTACCTAGAGGGAAACCCCCTCTTGAGGGATAATACAACTCATAAAAATCCAAGAACCTAATAAAATCAATTGGATCATTGAACCATCAAACGCATGAATCTTAAGTATTTGATAATGTGTTGGAGTTATGAACATTAGAAGAATCCAAGTTAAAAATCAATGGGACTCTCCCTACTTAGTTTGAGATCACCTGCTAATAAGAAACATGAACAGGTAGTTATCCTCTAAACCAAACCCATAGAATATAGGTGTTGAAGTTGATAGAGGAAGGCCTACTAGAGTTAAGGACCAAGGAACTAGGAGATCTTTGATAATTAGCACTAGGTAGAAAGTAAAATGACTAATAGACACTAACATCAAGGAATAATGGAAAGATAAAGAGAGAAGGACTCAATAGTTTTCATGTTAAGATCATGAAGAAAAGAATCACCTAGTAGTGAATGAAATCATTCCATCGGGAATCATTGGTTACTAGGAAAAATGATATTTAAGGACATATCAATAAATAAAGGGGATAATTGGAGATCGAAATTTGACAACACTACATCGAATAAACTCATGGAGACAAGGGTAAATAGTTACATGACTCAAGAGGAAATGAACATAATCCATGGGACATAGGGTGAATCATTGCATATGCTTTGATCAAGGGAAATAAAGGGATGCTACCACAAATTAAACTCATGTGGAGGAAGAACAAGACCCTCCTAGTATTTTAAAATGGTTGTTAAGAGGGAGCGAATAAAAAACATTAGTAATACTGAAGAAGCAAGGGACACTCTTGGTATTTCCAAAAGGGGGCTAGGAGGATACGAAGTATCTAACTACACTATGAAGAAACAAAACATCTAAAAAGAACCACAAGGGAGAAACCAAATGGGAAAATAATGGGAGATGAGGAGATAAATGCCCTAGTAAGAAACCAAAAGTCTATAATGCTAAAGGAGAAAATCGCAAATGTAATCAATTAAGGGTAGAGGACTGAATGATGATCTCCTTAGAGGTGTGTGAATGGTTGTACAAAAATGAAGTACAAATAGTCCCAAAAATTACACTAGAAATGAAATTTTGAAAGGTAAAAGCTCTACTAAATCTAAGTATGAGATGTATAGGTGACATATAACTAAAAATATATGGTTTTTTGGAGGTATGATAGGCTTCATAGTGTTTTGGTGCAAATAAGAGTTCAAAGATATTTAAACTATAGGACTCAATGATAACACAATTGTATGAGAGATTTTGGCTCAAAATGAGTTGCTTAAGTATATGAGAGTCCATTAATGACAAATGATGAGTGTCTCCTATCTTGAATTGTGTAATATTTGGATGTAGAGACAAGTGTATTTATGGTGTAGTAGGAGTCTATAGAGATAACTCCCTAAGATATTTACTTCCTTGTAGGATTGTTGATGTTGGGGATATTGGGTTCCACACAACCAATTTATTCTTCGGGGAGGAGGTTGGAGTAATTACTGTATAAATCCATAGAAATGTGAATTTTAGTTTAAAAGGTGACACAATCTAGATTGAAAATATACATTTCCTAGAGACATGAGTTGTAAATACAATAATAGTGTGCATTGTGGAGAATCATGCTCCACATAGGATATCAAGGGAATTAATTATGCTTGTAGAGAGAATAGTAGCTAGGACCTACTATGGGTGGGTCCAGATGCTATTGATGGCATTGAAGTACCAACTTACCTCTTGTTATATGGCATTAAGAAGGAATTTTTTCTTTAGGACACTGATCTGTACATTATTCTTTAATAATATGCCCACTCTTCATCCACAGATCTATATCTAAGATGGAGGTCCTTAGGAGTCAAGGATGTGCCAATAGGGCCAATTATTGATATCAGGAGGAGGTCATGGTTAGGTAAACAAGTTTCTCCCATATGTTTTTACACATTGGAACTAGCTCTAAGTCCACATCAATAACCATACCTATGAGGGGATGAACTAATGCCTATCTTCTATTTGTTAGTAGGTATTGCATTGGTGAGACTAGTTCATGCCCACCATAATGGGCAAGTTGAGGGAGATGAGCCAAGGCCATTAGGGGCAAGGCGGAGAATTGATACTAGCACAACAAGCTATTAGGCCATGGAATATATGAGATATTAGCTAGACCTATTATCAGGAGGGGTACTAACATGCATATGTCATGATATGGATGTGTTGATAGGGTGTATGACCCAACAATAATCAAGGGGTCATCTTTGGTATGAGGTCCCAATTAGACCTCACACCATTTGGGATAAGAGACCCATATAGATTATGGCTCAATAAACATTCTTGGTTGCATGTGTGTTGTGAGGTGTGCATGATCCTCATAGTGGTGAGGTGCATCTATCAAGCTAGTAGTTATTCTAAATGCAAGAATGCATATATGATAACTATATAGAGAGGCATATATATAAGGAATTGGAAGTGACGAGCGAGCGATGAAAAAAAAACAAAACAAAAAAATAAAAACAAAAACAAAACAAAACAAAAAAAAAAACCTAAAAAAAAACAAAAAACAAAAAACAAAGCAAAACATATGTATGATCAAGGAACATTTAGATAATATACTTGACAATAATGTATGCTTAAATTACTAGAACAAAATACATAATAGTTAAAATATTGAACCAATAAGTACTCAATATAGAAAGCAACAAGATTGAAACCGCAAGTGAGAAATTATATACCAATTCACATATTAGTCGAATAACTAGTAGCAATACATCTCATAGATACAAACATGAATGAATTGTTGATTAGTAGTAAAAAACAAAGCCACTATGCACGTGGAATGAATCTCTAACTCACAAATATTAGATAAGCTTGGCTAGTTGACCTTTGAACTCATTTGAAAAAGGTGGACCCCTCAATTCCATACAAGCCTAAGCCATGAGAGGAACTAAAGAAGGTTTTTGTAGTAGCCATAACAATTGGTGAAACACTACCACGACCCTTGAATCTTTATGTGTGTGTGAATATGTTATGCATCATGTGATTGATGTGCCTAGGAGATGTATTATTCCTACCATGTGGGTAACACTGTTGAGAACTATAGAATGTTTATTTACATGACTTATATGTTCCTAATTTTAATTGCAACATAGGGGAGGACCAAAGGATGTAACTTGTAACATATGTATGCTTCTTTACAACTAGAGTGAGAACTATAACCAGGAGCTAGAGTCAAAGATATATTCCAGACAAGCAAATAGAAGGAAAATTGATCCAAATTATTCCTCCAAGATTTTAGAGACCAAAAAGGCTCTTAATTAGGAGGTGTGATTCAAAGTGGATCTAAATGCAAAGAATGGTTGTAATTCTAAGTATCTAAGGCATTTGAACAATTATGGAAAATTAGAAATAATGTAAAATACATTGTAAAGTAAAGTGGAACAAGATAAAACAGAAGAAAACAAGCATTTAAATAAAATAAAAAATACATGATAGGAGGAATATATTGAGGAATCTAAAATGAAAGGTCAACCTTGTTTCCTTTCCCATTATTTGGGCTCTCCCTATTTCTTCTTGTACTTTCACTCTCAAATGATCTTTTGTTGAAAAGGAGTGAATGCAAAGGAAAATTAATTGTGTGAATTATTGAATGGTGATAGAGCTGTGAATTACATCATAACCTAATATTGTTGAAATTAAAGTTGATGGACCATATTTGAATGCCAATTTCTCCATTTAACGTTCTAGGGTAAAATCTTTGTCTTATAATATGATTTAATTGTTGCTTATTTTTTTCAATTATTTTTCATTCCATTTCTATTTTGTTTTCATAATATCCTACTTTATCATTTGGTTGGAATCATTACTAAATATATATAGGAAATATATAATCATTCCTTTCTTGATTTCCAATCCTAACCATTAGAGGTCCTTATTGTAATGAGTATAATCTACTGTAAGAAAAATGTTTTTGAGTATAATCTACTATAAGAAAAATGTTTTTAGCTTTTGTAATCAATTTAGGGTCATGTAGTGGCTATATAAACCAATAATGATTTAGTTTTTTGTATTCAATTTAGGGTCACGTAATGACTATATAAACTAATAATGATGTTGTGAAATAATTTTCTGCCTATTTGAATTTCATTCATATAATTACTTTACTAATTACAATAACTTATAATGTAGTTTGTTTTCCATTCATCTAGTTTCCCAAGCAAGATAAGTGATTTAGCTCAAAAAGATGTTACCTCACTCATGACACCTCATTTAGTTTCCATTCTAATACTTCATAAATAATAATCAATTCATTAGTTGATTGCGATTAGCCCTACTACAATTGAATTAGGTGTGCATTATTAGTTCATACAAAGTCCATGCTAGCCGCAAAAGTCTATATGGCCCATACATAGCATTTGCAAACCACCTCTCTTTCTTGCTGTGCGTTAATTGTGTATTTGAGCGGTTTCCTTGCACCACGTTTCTTTATCACTTGCAATTCACATCGCTGTGAAAATGATGGACGTGAATAACAAACCACCTCTTTATCTTATGATCAAAATATAATCCCACAAAGAATTCCAAATACATGTGGAAATTAGGGCAACCCATTGGTGGATAATGGCACTTTAGAGAGAAATATTTTGAATCCTGTTGATTATTCAAATGATTCCAGAGTTATACTGATGTTGGAGTTTAATTGTCAACCAGGAACATGGGGATTTTAATGGAAAATGTTCTTAAAACTTAAATTATGAATGAAAGTGCAGGGGTGGTTTAGTTAAGTTACAATGTATTGCTACTGGATCAATAATCTCAACACAATTTCCTATTTCGTATGATCTCCATGCCTACATAATTACAACACGTAGTCATTTTTATTAGATATATACATTATGGAAAAACCGACCTTAATTTTTAAAACATGCCAAAGTTATAACAAATACAAAAGTCAATAGATTACAGAATTCATATTGAAATAGATTAGATCACCAGCGAAATATCTGATCTCATCTTTGACTAAACATATATAGATGAAGTAATAACATGGTCATAGATATGCTTAGTAGGAAATACAACAGAAACATTGTTTCACCCATCCTAAAAGAATCTGCATCTCAGGCGGAAAATTATAATTCATTGTTCTTCCTTCCTATCACAAGTTCCATGAGAAGGATGTCAAAAGCTATAGGCTTCAACTTTTGTTGATAACTGGCCATGCATAACATACGCTGGTGCCATATAGCCACTGAATATCCATATTACAATATCAAATATTACATGGTAAGGAAAAATTTAAGAATAGGGTAATGATAAAGTTATATTTGCAAAGGAAATGTACTGCTAGATTTATAAAGTAAAACTTAATGTCCGAGACCTTACATTCCACAAAACAAGGATGATGTAAAATACCATTATAATATTTTCGATTCTCTCAAAATGAGATGATTAATTGTTAACAACTTTTAACAGCAAAGATGATTTTCTTGAAATCTCACAAAGTTCCAGCCACTTTTGTCAAGGTGATGACGCAACTTTTATTTTGAGGAAGTAGTTTTGCCAAGTCGTAATCTGCTATCTTCAGATTCAGATTATCACCCAATAAATATTTCTTGCCTTAATATCCTGATGAAAAATTCTCGGTTGAGAATCCTCCCAAAGGTAAAGAAGCCCGTGAACTAGTCAGTATGTTGTTGTAACGCTTCTGTCCATGTAAGTTGTTTTTGTCTGATTGGATCTGTATCCAATTAGGACAATGGAAAGGCTGGATATGACTGTTCGATCCCGTGAACCCTCTAATTTTCTCTCTATATAAAAATAACATGTCACATGGTTAATTAATGGACAAGTATTTAAGTTTAGTGATGATGATGATTTGAATATTCTAATCTCATTGCCGTCTCAAAAGCTTATTTATCAAAGTCAATTCAACCTGAGCGTGACTCGCGAGCACCAATGTATTCAAGAGTTTGTCGCTTTCGTAGTTTCCAATCTCCGTCCTTTCATGGAACAGTTTGCATGTATTCTAAGAATTTTAGTCCAAACTATCGGTGTCTCAATATTAACCGAAACTTATTAATGTTTCTACTGTAAGTGTGTTTATTCCAATAGAATTTAAATTTAACTATTAGGTAAAAAATGGAATTTAATATCTATAAAATGGCATATAAATAAATATAATGAGATTAGGTAATGGAAATTATTAAAATAATATATTAATTAATATATGGTAAAAAATTACTTACAAATAATATAAAAAGAATATTGAATATGATTTAAATTAATAATAATAATGATTTAAAATAAAAGTAATTAATTAATTTTATGATTTTTAAATTAGTATAAAAAGTATTGTTTATCATAAATTAATGTCATATATTACTAATAATTAATTATAAAACACTTAAATTAAATTATAATTAGATATACCAATAAAATAAATATATTTAGATAAAACTTAATTAAAATAATTAATCCCACACTAAATATATAAAAACAGAATTATAACAATTATATAAAATATAACATTAATTTATAATAATTTTTAATTTGGAAATTCAAATTTAACTTTCGGAACAATTAATTTAATGAACATCAACTAACTACAAAAAAATTCAAGTATACTAAAACATATTATAACGAACTTGTTTGTTATATTTATGAAATGGTAATACTTAATGTAATAGTTACAATCAAATTTTCAAAATTACCGATTCTATATATATAAATATAATATTGTAAGGCCTCTTTTTAATACTTATGGTCATTCATATCTTCGAAGGCTTGAAGTCAAATCAAGATAATAAATATCGCTTCACTTTACAATGACCTTTTCTATTTTTTTTTGTGTACTCTCCTAACTTTAATGATTAGTTGTTTTCTTGGGTTTCTCAGACATGTTCTAAAGGTTCTTACAGTTTTCTTATGTTTATTTCTCTAATGGTCAAATATTTACTTAGGATTTATAATATTTTTTTCCTTCATTTAAATATTTTTTTCAATTTAACTTTATCAACTTTATTTTCTAAAAATCATTTTTTTTTTAATCTCAACCCACGTGAAATCCTATTTTCCAATTAAGCCATAACTCAAAGTCAAATCAAAATATGAATGCTAACCCTCCCATCGGACTCGAACATATAAGTTATATGAGTAGGGAGGACGGATATACATCAACGTAAATAATAATCATCGACCGCTCCCATTGAGTCATTCATAGACCCCTCCCATTGAGTCACTTCCCTAAATTTTCTATCCACACTGATGGAGGGGTATCCATTAATTTAAAACAATCATATCATATGAAGAAGAAAACCCAAAAATTTACACGTACAATAATGACTCGCATTTAAAAAATAGTAAGTCTTTTTTTAATATTTATGATTGCTATTAGTCTCTAAGACTAGGGCATATAGATGATAAGACGAATCAAAGGAAAGCACATATGAATAAATTATAAAAAAAAAAAAAAAAAATGAAGCTTTTTAGATTTTAAATATTTAATAAATAATTAAAAATTTAAAAATTGAATTTTTCTAGATTAAAATATTAAGATATTTATAAATTGAATTAAATTAAGAAAATTTATAGTGTAGTTAATTTATAGATGAAGTGAATTTTTTTACTAATTTTTTTTTTTTAAATTTTAACAAAAAAAAATTCAAATAAAGAACAAATATCAGAAATTAAGTAATTAATTTGTAGAATTGAGCCCCAACGATTTTCAAGGTGTGATCTATAATGCATAAAAATGTAGTTGAACAAAAAAATCACATCTTGCTTGAAAAAGTTTGTGAATTTGAATGAAAAGTAATTTTTGTCTATAATAGACTATGCCTATTATATAAAAAAATTAATCCTTTAAAAAAAATATCAATAAATTTAATGAAAAAAAAAAAGCATATCATATTACAGCTTATCTTAAATTGTAAAAATATTAAATGTTAAAGATGTCATAGTTATAGTTCTTGGGTGTAGATTAGTTAGCCATAAGATACAATGTAAAACCACTTGTATATCATATATAAAGATCATACAAATACAAATTCTTCCAATCACCTAAACAAATTACAATTAATTTATTAAATTTAAATTACTAATTAAAAACTAAATATATAACTACAACTTCTTTCAAAGAGTCACTTAAATTCATGCCAACTCAACTCCTTTGTCCTGATGTCTCTGGCACACTTCACATCTTCCCACCAAATGTCTCCTTTGTCCTGATGTCTCTGACACACTTCACATTTTAGCTCTGCACCTCTTAAAGTTCTGCTAAAAAATGAAATGGGTTTCTCCTGATTGTCCCTATTTTTCTGCAACAAGACTCCTGCAATAGTGTGTTCTGAAGAAAATCAAAATACTAGGAATTCTTTTAAGAAATATGGGCTGATAAGAATAGGGGCTTTAGTTATTTTTTATTTGATTTCTTCAAAATATTGCTTGGCTACGAGTGTCCACTTGACTTCACTATTCTTCTTTAACATGTTGTTAATTACCCTTAAGATTTCAACAATGTTTGGAATGAATCTCTGCAAAAAATTTGCTCTACCCAAAAGTGACTCGACCTCCTTTTTAATTCTGGGTAACTCGAGCTTCTGTATTGCTTAAAATCTCTCTAGATCAATTTGGATGCCATATTTAGATACTATATGACCCAATAGCTTACCCTCTTTCATATCAAAATGTGATTTTTTGGGGTTCAGTGAAATACCAAATTTTTTGCATTTCAAAAATTCTTTCCTGAGATGTTTTAAGTGCTCTGAATTAGATGCTAAATATATTGTGATATCATCCAGATAGACTACCACAAACTTATCATTTTTCCCTGCAAAGGCTATGTCCATTTCCCTTTTAAATGTATCTCCTTCGTTCATTAATCCAAAATTCATTTTGGAGTACATGAACATTCCCCATGGCATAGTGAAGGTTGAATTTTCTTGGTCTTCTGGATGCACCAATATCTAATTGTACCCTAAGAAACCATCTAAAATTGAAATCCTCTCAAAACCAACAACACTTTGCAAAATGTGCTCCATCTTAGGCAGTGGGTAATTATCCTTTAATAACACTTTGTTTAGATTTCTGAAATCCACACACAGTTGAATCTCTTGATTCTATTTCCTCACTAGTACAATTAGTAACCCATTTTGAAAATATCAAAGAAATTATAATCTTAACATCCAATAACTTTTTCACTTCTTTCACTATTAATGGCAACAACTTTGGATTTATTCTCCTTAGTTTTTGCTTGAAAAGCTTTTCATTTTCCTTGAAGAGTATAGTGTGTTGAATTATACTTATGTCGTAGACCCTTAAATCTTCATATCTCCATGCAAAGACATCAAAGAATTCTTTCAATAAAGCAACATATTTCTCCCTCTCCTCCTCATTTAAAGAATTGGAAAATTTGACTACTTTTGCCTTTTTTTGTGTGCGTCAATTATAGTCCCATAATTCATTACTATCAGGGGTCATCTTTGGTTTAACAACCACATCATTGTTGTCAACTAATTTTTCCAGGGGCACTAATCCACTAGGAAAGGAATTATTGCTAAGTCGAATTATTTTATGGTCACCTAAAACATTTAAAAATCATCTTTATCAGCTTAGTTATCTTAATATTCATCTTCATCAATAGGATTGTTGGTAAACTCATCTGTCATTTCAAAAATCTCTTTATTTGTTGATCATCTTCAAAGGCCTCCCAGCGTTTAATGTTGTTTGAAATGGAAGGTCTATATCTCATTTCTATCTGATATTTCTTATTTGGATAAATAGGAATTTTGAACACACTTGTTGTACTGGCTTGTGAATCATCAATACAATTTTCTTCTCTAGAAACTACTGAAATTTTAGGTTCAACCAAGAAATTATCAAATAAGTCCCAAACTTCATGTCTATAAGCTCTCATCCTTGGGTGCTTTGTCTGATATATCCCTGTAACCAGATTTATAATTATCTCCGAGTCCTAAAAATTGTGGATCCTTTTAGCTCTTTGGTCCTTGAGTATGTTCAAACTGATGATTAAAGCCTCATATTAAACTACATTATTAGAGCATTCAAAATATAACTTGAAAGAATACACTTGACTACCTCCATTTCGTGTAATGATCCATATACCAGCTCCTAATCCCTCTTTGCAAACATACCAATCAAAATGCATGCTCCATGTCTCATCTATGTTAGCTACTTACTCATTTTTTGTCTGAACTTGATCTTCCACTTGTTGTTGATTTCATTCCTCCAAATTTAAATCATTATATAAAATTGTTGCCCCCAAATTAGTATCTATAACATAAATAAGATTATTTTCTAGTTCAGTCTTACTACTTACCACATATTTCATTTGAACTTCCCTGTAGAGTCTCCTTGTTTCTCCAAAAAAATGGATTGAGGCATGGGACTTATCCATTTGTAGAGTACCACCCACTTTGGTTGCCCAAGAACGAGAAAGTAACATTCTAAAACTTGGCGGTATATCTGCCACCACAACATCCATCACAACACTCTTTGCTAGAATTTGAGTCAAGCTCACAACCAAATCTTTAATCAGCCATAAACATTGCACATTTCTTGAATCAAATGAAAACAAATCTTTATAAGGTCTAGTGATATATAACCCTAAATTATCCATAACAATCTTGGCCATCAAATTGTGTGAATCCCTTGAATCAAGCTTTACATTATGCAAAACAATATCATGAATGTTAAAGCTGACACAAAAGGGAGGCACATCTTCATTTATCTCAGTAGCATGAGGACCAAATAAGAATGTAGGTTAATCATATTGGATATTCAAAGAATCCTTATTATTGATATTCAATGTTTGATCGCTGGTGAGCCCTTTATCATCTTGAACATATGTTCTTTATACTACATATTCTTCAACAAGTCAACAAAAGGAATGGAGATCTTAACCTTTCCTATCTCATTTTCCAAATTGAAAGAAGACTAAACTTTTTCCAAATCCTTGACATTTCCTTCTTTTCTACTTTCATCACCCTTATTAGGTGTATCCTTCTTTGATTCCACTGTTTTCTTAGGTTCATATGCTTTCCTAGGCTCAATTTGTTTATGCTCAATTGCAATTTTCACTGGAGGAGGTTTAACAACAAATACATTTCTTCCTTTGAGGTTATATTGTTTATGGAAATCAACAACAACATTATTGTACCTTTGCTGACATATTTCTGAGTCAAACATCAATTGATTACTGTCCATTTCTTTTGAACATTCAATAGACCTATAATGCTCCTCTTTAGTTAGCAATACCTAAGTTTCTTCATCATCAAAGTAGTTAATATGATGTTTTTTAGTCTCTTCATTATCTTCCTCATCAACAAAATTTTTAGGAAATGGAGGTCTAAATGTTTTTTGTTCATTTGGATTCTTCTGACGAGCTTGAGGTCCAGGCGGCCTTCTAAAATTGGGATTTCTAACTTGGGGCTGAGGCTCACTTCTGGTAGGGGTTAACTTGTCAACCAATTTCTCCGTTGTCTTTAACATAACATCAAATTTTGTGTCTGGTGAAGAAGATGGTTCATCCTTAAATTCTACACTTTTTCCTGTCCTCATTTTTGCCTTTTTGGCGAGCAAATTTGTTTCCACTCCTATAACATTGTTTTGTATATCTTCCAATGTAGCGGGATTTATTTCTCTAAGTTGTTAAGGTAGCTCAACATCAAAACCATCAGGATGGTGAAGAATGACTAAACCAGGGGGGTCTTAATATTAGCAGGGATTGAATTATAAACCATATTGAACCTAGCTGAAAAATCCTGAACTATTTCCCCTCAGTTTCTCTTCAGATTCTCATATTTGGCCAAGGTTTGCAAAGGGTTTTTCTTTACCTCCCATCTAGCAAGGAAGAGTTGTTTAAAATTTTGAAAATTTGCAATGCTTCCTACTAGCAGTCCTCTAAAACATTTCTTAACCTCCCTTGAGAGACTTTGTGCAAAAAGTCTTAGTTCGACATCTTCATTGTCTACCTCCTCCAAAACTATAAAGTCATTAAATTTACCTACATGTTGTTGAGTTCGAATGGGTCTTGTACCATCTAACAGAAGTAAATGATGACCATAATTCAGAGGAAGATCATGTAGTGGGGCTTGGAGATTGAGAGGGGCATATCTAGCAGTCATGGTTGTGTGAGGTCAGATTGAACCAACACTAGGAGTTTGGAGTGCAAATGACAGGGGAAGTGAAATTGTTTTTGTAATAATTGATAAAAGGGGTATAATAGATCCGACAGAAATAGTTGGAACATAACAATATGGAATGAGGAATGGAAGTGAAACAACTGGAGAAAAAACGGGTTGGACAAAATATTGAAATGTAGGAGATTTAGAAGCAACTACTTGAAGTTGATAAACAAATGCTCTAATTTGTGAAACTGTAACCAAATATGTTTGTCTTCTAAAACATTTAGTCCTTGAAAAATAGTATTAGGAATAGAAGGTTCAAATTTTGTTTCATCAAGGAATATTTCTGAAAAATTAGATTATGATTTTGACCTGAATAAACTATGCTCAAATTTTAGATCAAATTAAATGTCTTCAACATAATTTATATCTTTAGGTAGATACAAATACTTTTCTAAAAGAATGGCACCTATTTGTTTTGCAGAATTCCTTTTCTTGAAGAGTTTTTCTGGGCTTGACAGGATCTTTGGTGGACTAGTATCTTGATTACTCCTTGTTTGAATCATTCTGTATGCCATAATTTCTAATAAAATCACCTCAAACTGTGTACTTTGGAGTCATTAAAGAAAATAGAACAACCAATTTTGTTATCTAACCTTTTGTTTTCCCTCGGAAAGTAGATCTTATAATTAAAACAATTTTGGGGAATATATACTTTCATATCCCTAGTATGGTCACTAAGATATTATCACGCAAAAATATCCTCTTGGATGTGAAAGAAGAAGTCCTAAGGTAACCTTTTAAAACTAGGCTTGTAGATTTAAGGCTAGCCCCTTCAATCCAAAGAGGGCTCTCTCTGAGAGTTTAATCACTAAATGTTTAGAAGCAAGCTATGTCTCTAAACAGTGGCTAGATCTTCAATAAGGTGGTATCAAAATATGGTTTGGTTGGGCAAGGTTGAAGAAATATTAACTATTGGGTGATGGAATCAAATCTCAATGTTTATAAAGATTATCAGTGAGTGATAAAATGCTCCAGGAAATAGATGCAAGGTAAATGCTATCTATGTGTGAATATTATTGTTGCAGTATGAAAGTGGAAAAAGGATTAATAGTCTGTCACATTTGAAGCAGCTAACAATGGATGGATTTCAAATGCAACTTTAGAGGAAACTTGTCAGTATTTAACTTTATGAAATGGAGCATCTAACAAAGGATGAGTTCCATAATATTTACTTGTATTTTAAATACTTAGAAGATTTATAGACAAATGAACAACTGAGGAGGGAACCACATAAACATGAGAAAAGAGAAAAACTTCTAAACATCATCGTCATGAATATTTGGTGTGAAAGCAATATGTACTTCTGCACTTGATATAATTATTACTCAGAAAAGATTGCAAAACAGAGCAATAATTTCTTCTCCAAACTTGAAAATCCAACCTTTTTTCCTCCTTTATGATGTATTATATAGGGAAAATACATCAAGTTTGAATTCCACAATGTATGGTAGCATAACTATAAAATATTTACAATATATGAGAGTTTAATTTACAAAACATAATTAAAATTCTATCTTTCTAGCTATTTAGATCTCTATTTGTTATTTAAGCATTGTTCAAAGAATCTAAAAACTATTGTATGCATCTGCCTCTGCCATTCTTCTGGGAAAGGGAAGAGTCATTTTTGAAGTGGAGGGCTGAAACTTTTCACACCCTTGTAGGCCTGATATCTAGAACTATGACTCGTATTCCTCCTTGGTAGCAAAACTGATACATAAACCTGTAAAATATGTTGAAACTATGCAATTGTCTTGTGTAAGTGTTTACTTCTTTTAAGGTTCTTTTCTCTTATGTTGACTAATATTTTCTGCCCTCCCTGGGCCACAAAACCTTTTATGACATATTACCATAGTATATCGAAAATAAACTCGCTGTCAAAAAGATGAAATGAAGCATGAAAAAATAATGAAGTAGAATTAGGTTTTTTTCAACAAAATTAGGGTTTTGTATATTTCTTTGCCAATGAGGTAAGTTCATCACTCTTCCATAGCTTCTGCAACATGATCAAGGAGGTTTAACTTGTCTTGTCTTCTTGTCATCCATCTGGTACCTTTTATGTATGGTTTTGCTGGATTTTAGGGTTTCTTTCCCTTTTTTCCCTCCATACTCTGTTTTTCTCTATTTGGTGGCCTTCTTTCCGCTCTTTGAAATCTTCACAATTTCTTCTTCTTCATCAATAATCACCACCTCCTTTAGCTTAGGGTTTATATTTGCCTTCAAACTCAGTCTTAGTTTATTTGTAGAACGAGTATGGGGTTTTCTACAATAAACCCTAGGCTCTGTTTCTATTTCTTCATCCCCTCTTTCCATGCTTTGTTTCCCTTTTTCCCTTTTTGTTGCTTTCTATTTTTCCTCTTCTTCTTCTAGCATTTGCTTCTTTTGTCTTCTTGTTCTCCTCTCATAGACCCTAACATTTGTTCTTTTGCAGGGTTTTCAATATGTTCTTTAATAGGGATATGACTAGGCTCTCCCTCTGTTTCCCGAGCTAGGGCTTTAATAAAAAATTTAGCTTGATCTCTCCTTTTCCTTTTGGGTGTAGGGTTTCTCATATTTCTTTGTCTCAGTTGTTCCACCTGCTTGTTCAACTCATGAGTATATAATATATTTATTAGGCCATGATGAAAAATGTCATGAGGTGAAAAGTTAGGTCTGGTTCTAGCTTTTGCAGACATTTTTAGCAGACTTTGATGAAGAAAATAGGGAAAATTCATTTTACTAAAACTTATTAGATGACACAAAAACCTCATGTGATAAACTTTAGAGTACATGCCTTTATAGGTGAAGACGAGCTTCACTATATTGAGAGAGTTAAGCCATTTAGGCTTCAACATGTTCTAGGGGACTCCTAAATTATAGTCTTGGTCTTGACAGTCCTCCTTCAAAGAAGAAATTTAGATCCACGTTCTGTAGTCTCTGCCTTTTAAACCATCTTTCACCCTCCCTAGGCAAAGCTGTTGATCAGGAGCTCAAAATTTGCCAAAAAATCAAAGTTGTCAAAATGATTTGGAACCTGAAGGAACGCGTATATATTGTCATCTTGAATCTGGCACAACTTTTTTCGTGCAAAACAGACACCGTATGCTCCCAGAAACGTGATCTATTCACTTTGTCAAACAGGTAAAAAATTTGCAGGTATCTAACAGGGATGTTGACTAGGCATTCGTACTGCATAAGTGGGAAGGGGAATATTCTTAGAATATTCTTGGAATATTCTATTTCATAGGCATCATCTTGTTGGTCCATGTGTTGTTGTGCCAGCCAATATGAAGGTGACATGTGGCTAATCCAGAGGCGACCACGTGTCCTCCTAATGGCGCTTTAATTTTTTTATGGAAAACAAGTTGGAGGCTGGGCTTGACCCCGTGACATCCCACAGTATAGACCAAATAATTCACCAACACACCCAGGCAATGTTTCTTAACATGTATGGGTGACCAGTTCTATTTAATCTGTATTTCTGCCAAGGTTGGGGGGTTGGGCAGACTTAACCATCCCCCCATGTGATCACAGTAATCGCTTGCCACAGACAGTTAATGTGACCACCAAGGTCACCGCCACCGCCGACCACGATACATAGCATCCCCATGTGAACGCTCTGTCAACTGTTTGTTGTGACTACGACGGTCACCGCCGCCGATAACTGTCACCGCTTAACCGACAGACCAAGCTCCACGTGTGAACACACCAAGCTAATCCAATAACATTTACCATGATTGTCGGAGGGAGGGGGCTAGCACCGAGGGCTAGCCACTGGCTGCATGGTCCCCATATGACCAAGCTTTTGGTTTTAAGGCCTTGGTGGAAAAATCAACGGTCCTACAAATCCGCACGAAATCCAGGGAATTTGTCGCTCTGTTAACAGAAAATGGGGCGAATTTGTAGTATGATGTCAAATTTTGTGCAATTTGTAGAGATAATAGTGGAGAAACTAGGAGAGGTCATAACTTTTCTAGTTTTCGACCAAATTGGGTGCAAAAAGAGGCTAGATAGCCATTTTTAGATATTCTGAACTCATTGGAGCAGGTTTCAGGTTCAAAGGAGCACCTCTAGATAAGATTTTTATAGATTGAATCCTATGGGTGCCATGGTCAACCAAAGTGTTGATTCAGTTTATGGAGGATTTTGGAAGATGGAGATGACCTTGCAGGGGTTTTCCAACCTCCATGTGCTTTATACAACAGCCATTACATCAATGTTGTATCTTTTATTCCTCTTTTCTCTATATGTGTTTTGGAGAAGAGACTTGTTTATGTACCTCAAGTGGATTGTGGTACTGTTTATGCTCTTTGAAGTTGTAGTATGGGGTCTTGGTGTAAGATGCTTATGTTTGCTTAAGGTTTACATGTTTGACTGTAGGTTAACATGTGTATGGAGTGAGAACTCTTGCCGAAGTTGTTTCTTTGAAGAAGAAACTAACCATTCCATTTCATCACTTCATGTACTCTTCTTTTTCTAGACATTGAGCATAATGAGAAGGGCTCATGTCATTTGAGATGATCCAAGGAGATGTAGCCTAGGAGGGTTGAATTCCTTTAACAATGGCTGGTGTATTACTGATTGGTACATGCTGCCATTCAATGTTTTGATTTCATGTTTAAAGTTTTTCATGAAATTAACTTAAGAAAACACACATAAAAACTCATGTTTTTACTTGCTATTTCAGAGTACAAACCTCAAGCACTTTTTTCTATTCTGATGAGGAGCTTAGCATAGAAATATAATATTCGAAATTCAGATCAAGTTGGTCTCAGAGGCACATTTTTTCTTTGTGCAAGGAGGAAATGACTGTTGTTTGCAAGTGAATGTGTTTTGAAGCTCAAGTGAGGAGAAGGTTTTGGAAAGGAGAGCAAGATTGTTACAATCTCTACCACTAGTTCTACCTCAAGTTAAAGTAGAAGCTTCAAGCAAAGCATGTCCCAAGGAGGAGAGCCTGCAAGAATGTCAGAGGATGTGAAAGTTTTTAGAAAGGCTTTCTTAGACACGACATAAATGGTAAAAGTCCTCTATGAAGAGAGGAATACCAAATTGCAAGGTGAAAGATCTAGACCTCTAAGAGGAGAATGTTCTCCAAGGGAAGAAGGTAATAAGAATGGTGATAAACCACCATCTTCTCCACAATATTCATGTTTTTCTACAACTCTTATGCAAAATTCTAGTGTAGAAAGTCCCTCAGAGAAGGTAGATGGACAAGTTTGTACCTTTTGTCCACATGATGTGGAGGATGAGGTTCTATCGACACCCAAATTCAAGGAGCTGAAAGAAGAGAGCCAAAGAGTCCAAGAGGACACATCAAGAATCAAAAGAGAGTTTGAAAACATCTTTGTATGTCAATCAAAAGATGAGGCAAATGGTAAGCATTTACATGCTTCTTCTTTACATGAAAGTGTTGATGTAAATTCATTTGTAGCCTTTGAAAAACATAATAAAGGAATTGGATCCAAGCTCTTGACCAAGATGGGTTACAAGGGAGGAGGCCTTGGAGTGAACCATCAAGGCATTAAAAATCCAATTGAGGCAAAGGAGAGGCCTAAATATGAAGACTTAGGTTATGTTGCGAAAGAAGAATTGTCTTCTAGCGACAACTAATGGGTATCGTGTTCCTTTTGCCATAAAAGAGGACATGAGGAGGCAAGATGTTGGGATTTGCATTAAGAATTGGTACCTACTTGGTCCCTCAAGAATAAGGAGGATGTGAAGTGAAAAACATCTCCAAAGAGAGATGAGAAAGTTGAAGAAGAAACAAAAATAAGTTCTTCTTGCCATGCAAGTTCCTCACGCAAGAAGCGTAAGCCAAAGGACAACAAAAAGAGGTATAATTGTCCTGTTAATTCAAATGCTTTTCATAATGGGAAACAACACACTGATTTGAATAACATGTTGAGGAATGTGTTTCCATGCACCTTTTTCCTTTAATCTAACCATTGTGTAGATAAGTGCTATAAAAGGAAAGCAATCATCAAGAAGATGTTTATGTCTAATGGAATTGAGACTGAAAAGAGAAAATCTCATCCAAGGTTAAAGACATGTGAGCCAAAAGAAGCTCAAAAGAAATTTTTCACTTACTACAATATCAATGGGCATTGGGTCAAGAAGTGTTGGAAATTGTTTCCACGACTTCATCTTGGTAAGGGTAAGAAAATTATGCAAGCACCAGAAGAGGAAGCGACAAAAGAAAAAGTGGCGCAAGATGCGACCATCCCTGAAGTAGCTCTAGAAGAAGAAAAAGTTCAAATAGAGGGTTCATTTACCTGGTTGGGTAAGAAATGGGTGGACTATTTGTCCAACTAAAGTTTGTAAATCTTTGTTTTTCACTAGTTGCATATCCCCATAGTTGCGTAATTTGTAAAAGTGATGTTCATAAATAAATCACTTATATGCAACAGTGTTTTATGTGGGCATTATTATGCTAGTTTGGCTTGTTGATAGTCAATTTGAATGGAAAATTTGGGAGTCATGTTTATTCCATCTTGTAAAATTCATTTCTATTTGTAGTTTAAGAAAGCATTTTAAAACTGTTGTATGAGTAGTTGCAACACATTAAATATATTACAAATGTGTTAAGCACTCAAGTTATACAAGTATTCACTATGTGAAACTTGTTTTAGTTCATTTGTCAAAGTCTTTTTTGGGATGTTATCCTTGATAAGGATTTTACATAAGTGCACCTTGGAATTATTCTTGGGAAGGATGTTTCTGTGGATGGCCATAGTGACATGGACAAGCCGAGAAGAACATTGAACTTGAATTCTTTGGTCAGGTTATATTTCAACTTCAGCTTGAGAACGAGCCAAGAAAAATACAAGTCAAGGCACTACAATCATCGATTGGATCAAGTTTGGAAAAGTGAAGGAATTTTACCTTCAAATGCTGAATAGTTGAAAGTGACCTTTTAGAGACCAAAAGTTTTCAGTGGGGAAGAGTGATTAGGAGCTGAAAATTTTCCAAAAATTCAAAGTTGTTAGAATTATTTGGAACCTAAATGACTGCATAGATCTCTTTGTCCCGAATCTGACGCCACTCGTTTCGCGAAAAATGGACACCGTATGCTCCCAGAAATGCAATTTTTTCACTTTGTCAAGCAGGTAAAAAATTTGCAGGTGGCTGACAGGGATGTTGATTGGCCATCCATACCGCCTAGGAGGTAAGGAGAATATTCTTGGAATATTTTTTTTCTTTGGAATCATCCTATTGGTCCATGTGTTGTTGTGCGAGCCAATGAGGAGGTGACACGTGACTAAGTCGAAGGCCGCCACGTGTCCTCCTAATGGCGCTTTAAATTTTTGTATGGAAGATGGGTCAGAGTTCGGGCTCGACCTCACAACCTCCCATAACAAAGACCAAATAACTCACAAACGTGCCTAAGTAGTGTTTCTTAACATGTATGGGTGATGGGTTCTATTTAACGTGTATTACCGCCAAGGTTGGGGGCTCGGGCAAACTTAACCGGCACCCCCCCACCCCTCCCCCCCCATGTGATCACCATAACATCCATCGTAGGCAGTTAATGTGACCACCAAGGTCACCACCATTGCCGACTGCAAAACATAGCATCCCATGTGAATGCTCCGTTAACTATTTGTTGTGACCACGACAGTCACCGCCACTGATAGCCATCACCGCCTAACCGCTAGACCAAGCTCCACATGTGAACACGCCAATCTAAGCCGCTAGCATTTACCGTGATCACTGGAGGGAGGGGATCAGCGCTGGGGGTTAGCCCCTGGGTGCATGGTCCCCATATGACCAAGCTTTTGGTTTTAAGGCCTCGGCGGAAAAATTAATGGTCCTACAAATCCTCCTGCAATCTAGGGAATTTGTCACTTCATTAACGGAGAATGGGAAAAATCTGTAGGATGATGCCATATTTTTTGCAATTTGTAGAGCGAATAATGGAGAAACTAGGAGGGGTCATAACTTCTCCAATTTTCGACCAAATTGGGTATAAAAAGGGGCCAGATAGCCATTTTTGGACATTCTGGACTCATTGGAGTAGGTTCCAAGATCAAAGGAGCACTTCTAGATAAGATTTTTGCAGATTGAAAAAAATGGGTGCCATGGTCAACCAGGGTGTTGATTTAGTTTATGGAGGAGTTTGAAGATGGAGATGACCTTGCAGTGGTTTTCCAGCCTCCATGTGCTTTCTACAACAACCAATACATAATTTTGGTAGATTTTATTCCTCTTTTCTCTATATGTGTTTTGGAGAAGAGACTTGTTTATGTACTTCAAGTGGATTGCAGTACTGTTTATGCTCTTTGAAGTTGGAGTATGGGGTCTTGGTGTAAGATGCCTATGTTTGCTGAAGGTTTACATGTTTGACTGTAGGTTAACATGTGGATGGAGTGAGAACTCTTGCAGAAGTTGTTTCTTTGAAGGAGAAACTAACCATTCCATTTCAACACTTTTTGTACTTTTTTTTTCTAGACATTGAGCATAATGAGAAGGGGTCATGTCATTTGAGATGATCCAAGGAGATGTAGCCCAGAAGGGGTGAACTCCTTTAACAATGGCTGGTGTATTACTTATTGATGCATGCTTCCATTCGGTGGTTTGATTTCATGTTTAAAGTTTTTCATGAAATTAACTTAAGAAAACACACATAAAAACTCATGTTTTTACTTCTTATTTTTTAGTACAAACCTCAAGCACATTTTTGTATTCTCATCAGGATCTTAGTATAGAAATCTAATATTCCAAATTCAGATCACTCATGGCCTCTGCAATGGATTGCTCGGTGACTGAAAATTGTAGGGTTCTTATTCGGGTTGTGGTACCATCAAAATAATAAATAAATTCATGGCACCAACTCAAGTTATGTCCATTAAAGAGATGGAAGTCTAGTTCCTAGCCCGCATTTCGGAACAATGACAACATTTCTAGATAAACCTCAAAATACATTCCATCCAGCTTAAAACATTTCACATGGCATAATCTTCCCATCTTGCAAATGCTCTGATGATGCAAGTCCTTCCATAACCTTGAATCCCTTGAATGGTTGCTGTAAACCCTTCCACGACCTTCCTACATATTGAAAATGATTCTCTGGGTTTGCTGGAAATTACCATTTAGGGCAAACTGAGTGTTTTTAGGGTTTGATTTTAGACTTATTTATTGGGCTTCAAAATACTGTTAAATGTGACATCAAGGATTAAGGGACAAAAATTTGTGAAAAATCACTTAGGAATTTGAAATGATAGGGCTAGTAGCTTGAAAACCTATGTTTAATTTTTTTTGGTGAGTGCTACAAAAATATTTTGTAGCGCAATGTTATGAAAACATTTCGTAGCGCGAGCTGTAGGCTTGCAATAGGTTGATGTCATTGCAAAAAACTTAGGGAAAGATTAGGGTAAGGTGATATGACTTGTGTTGACATGTCCGTAGGCTTGTATAGCAATTTACACAAAACATTTGATAGGTCCGTACACTCCTTGCACAATTGACTAAAAATCATAACCTGTGAACCTTTAGGAAAGTACAAACTTGGTGCTAACATGGGCTAATGAATCTATGTAATGAATTTAACTCTCTCATGATCAACATATATACCTTTTTTAGATATTGCATCTCCCAGCAAGTTTCCTTCATCTACGACAAAAATGACATTCTTAGAGTTGAGGTAGATTTCATATTTGCGATACCTTTAAAAGATTTTTTTATGATGGTGGGGATGATATGTCCTTAGTTTTGAATAAATGGTCACATCATCCAAATAAACTACCACATTGCTCCCTATAATACCTCTGAAAGTAATATTCATTGCTCTTTGCGAGTGGCACCAACATTAATACCCAAAAGGCATCTTCCTATACACAAAATTACCCGATTTGGTATGAAATGTGGTCTTAACTTTATCCTCTTGAGCAACTAAGCCTTGATTATATAGCTTGGGAATCCATCCAACAATGAAGACATCTATGATCCTGACACCTACTAGAGCATCTAATCCATGGGGGGATTGGATAGTTGTCCTTGTTTGACACTCATTTAAGGTTCCAGAAATCCACACAAAGTCTTATTTTTATAGATATTTTCCAAAATGGTAAGATTGTAGATCCAAGTTGAATGTCTAACTTGAAGAAAATTCTTGCATCCATCAGAATCTTCAACTCCTTCTGTATGAAGGGTTCCAATGTGGGATGAACTTTGTTCAATTTTTGCTAAAACTGCTTGACACCCTCTTTAATTGGGATAACATGTTGAATGATACAGGTTTCATATGTCTTCAAATCTTCATATGTCCAAGTGTAGACATCTTTGTACCTAGTGAATAAATGGAGATATGTCTCTTTTTCTATTGGATATATGCTTGTTTTTCATGCCTTAGAGTGGGATTATGGGTCTTAAGATTTGTTGGCACCCAAAATCTCGATTGTAAGTCAAAATATTTCTCAAGTGAGACCACACCTTTTAAGATGGGATGACATTTCCCCATTCTACTTGTTTCTCTTGCTACCCCTACTTCTCATGTTGATCTTCATCAATAACTATGTCCTTAAACATATCTTCATTCACAAGGAATTGTATCACATATTCATTTTCATTAAACACCCACCAATTAGTTATATTGTGAGCGATATTGGGATTAAAAACTAACTCAACTGAGCAACCATGACATAGTGGTGTAAATCTAGCAACTCCATTTTCCAAAGTGTCTGTCGATATGTTCATTGAGCAAGGAATAGATGTAGAACAAAATGAAGAGAGAACACCCAAAATTCCTTCCCTGTAAGTTGATATTTGTCAGGGTTTCCATGGACAATGGAGAGGTTGGACATAAATGTTTTCCCTAACTCTACAACCATGCACACATATAAAAAACAATGATATTATATGCTTAATCGACCTATATCCATCTTAACTCTAGATCTACCAAGCAATGAGAGGGATCAAATCTCTTTTCACTTTAAAATATGTTTGTATCTCAAGAGATTTGATCCCTCTCAGTGCTAGGTAGATTTGAAGTTAAGATGGATCTAGGCTGGTTTGATTATTGGTTTTATATTTTATATTTTATTTTATTTTTATGTAATTTAACCTAGTCAAAATGTTTTTATTGATAATTAGAATTATTAATTATTTTATTTTTCTTTATTTTTCTTTTTATTTTATTTTTACCTAGTTAAAATGTTCACAGGACATTACATTACAACATCTCTACGATACTAAAGAGCGCCTCTTTGAGAAATTATTAAATTGGTCTTTAGGCTTTAGCAATGATGATGATTTGAATACTTTAATCTTGCTAATGTTTCAAAAAAAATATTTATCAAAGTCAAGTCAAGGGAAGTCGCCCATGGGAGATGTCACTTTCGTAATTTCCAAACTTTGTCCTTTCATCAACATTTTCCCATCTCAACACACTATAAATGCCTTAGGTTTTGTGCCCTTATAAATTATATTTTGAAAATTTTATTCGAAGTATCAAACTTTTATGATATAGAATATGTGTAGTCTAAGCAATAGACAAAATGACTTTCTTTAGGGTATTTTTTGTAGTTAATTTTAACCCAAATTCAACAAAGATTTTTAAAAACTTAAGATTAAGTTTTTTAATTAGTAGAATTCTAGTGCCTCAAAGGGTTTTTAAGGCAATGAATCTATTTGTGCATTCAAAAATATATTTTAAACAACAAAATATCACAATCTTGCTTGAAATTGTATCTATATTCCAGTTAAAAAACCATTTCATTTATAAGTTAAATTGCACCATAAAAATATAAGTCTGAAATTTTGTAATTAATTAAATGTTATCCATATTTAATTAGTGTAACAAAATGATAATCGACGGCTTTTAATTGTTAATTTTATATTTAAAAATTAAATTAAAGCAAATTTTATTTAATGATTAAGCGATTTATTAAAATATTAATCTGAAAATACATATATATTAAAACAAAGATTGATTTATTATAACTTTAATATTTTAATTTTCGAAATACATAAATTTGCCGTAAGTTTTCAACAATATTGTAGGCTCACTTTTTAATATTTATGGTCGTTTATAGGTTAGAAGACTTGAGAAGTTGGTTTGATAAACAAAGTCTTATTTTTTGAATTATTTTTATGTCTTTATTACAATGTTCAAATACTTTTTAAGAATCTCAAACCAGGTGAAGTCTTATTTTCTAATTATTCTAACTAATGGTCAAATAGTTTTTGGTGAAGTCTTAATTTCCAATTATTCTAATTATCACCCTCAAATGCAACTGCGTAACTCGTAACTACATCCGATCGAAATAATAACACTTTATGTTCGGAAAAGTTCCATTCCTAGATAACTCAACTACGTAATTCGTAACTAACTCCAATAAAAAAATAACCTCAACCGTCCATGTTCGGTACAAAACATCCATTCCTAGATAACGCTCCCATCGGACTAGACTACACAAGTTATATGGACTAGGGGTAACCATCGATGCAAATAATTATCATACATATCTCTCATCAAGTCTCCACCATGCAATTTCTATCTACTATGGAGGAGAGCTATCCATCAATTTAAAACAATCATATCATATGAAAAAGAAATCCAAAAAATAGGTACAATAATGATTTTGTGACTTTTCAACCATATTTTGGAGATTCTTTTTAATGTTTATGGTTGTGATTAGTCTCAAAGTCTAAGGTATGTAAATGAAGCCGAATCAAAGTTAAATAAGGATGAACAAAATAAATAATCACTTTGTGACTTTTCAACAATATTATGGAGACTCTTTCTAATGTTTATGGTGGTTATTAGTCTCTAAGTCTAAGGTATGCAAATGAAGCCGAATCAAAGTCAAATAAGGATGAACAAAATAAATAATGACTTTGTGACTTTTCAACAATATCATGGGAATTTTTTTAATGTTTATGGTTGTTATTAATCTCTAAGTCTATGATATATAAATGAAGCCTAATATGTCTCTGGAAAAATCGGAAGTAGTT
>APFE031076893.1:0-16671 GCA_000404065.3 Pinus taeda | reverse complement strand
CAAGTTACATTGGCAAATAAAAAGGTCGAGAGTGGGATGTCCCAACTCTGTTGAGCACTTATATTCATACAAAATTTGAGTCGGTTACATAGGTTACTTTCTTCTCTTCGAGTATTGATGAGGCGAGACTATGTTGACTCTTCGAACTTCAGTGCATTGGGGCGGTGACTCCGGAGGGAGTGACACGGTGTGGCAGTCGAGGAGATAATTACATATCTAACATTTGGCGGTGGCACTTGTTCTACTATAACTTACCTAAGGAATGGAAAGGAATGATCAGAGTACAACGCAGCGTGAATAAGTCACACACAACTGCTATTAACAAAAAAAAACTACTCATTTAATAATATAATCCTTGCAACACTCACTAGAACACCTTGCAAATACTGCTCCCTTACAACCTTGACTATGCATTCATACTATGCTTCATCTCAATTTATACAAAAACTGAGTCACTTAATTTGCTTTTTCGACGCTAAATGGGTTGAGGTGGTGATGGCTCTTTGAAAGTTGAGGAGATCATGGTGGTGGCACTTCTTAGACGCAGGACAAGTCATGGTGGTGAGGCGGTGTTCGGTAATTAATTTGAGGTAGGTATAATTATTTTTAACATTCGCCTTTAATTAACATCGACAATCTCAAAGTAACTTAAACATGCCTTTTCATCTAAGTCTCAGCTAGGCTTACAATAATTCAAAAACTTTGACATCTACTCTTTTGCTCGATTTCTTTTTTTGTTTCTTCGAGATCTTGTATCCTCTCAGCTTTGTCTTTTTTGCATAGGTTCCAAATTTTAGTTTCTTCATTTGTTGTTGTAGCTCTACCATCGTTATATCTTTATTTATCACAAAAAACATAGAAAATCATTTCAAACTGTCCATAGATGTTCTACGTCTTCAAAATTTTGTTCATGTGTGGACTGCTCCCACATGTCATCTTCTACAATTTTCTCTACATCATCAATCTTTTGATTATTAATTTGATGCAACATAAGTTCATAATAGAATTTCATGTCTTCAAGACACCAATACATGAAAATTTCATTTTCAATATCGTCCATGCAATTTTCAATATTCATAGCTGCAACTTCTATGAAGACATCATAAATACATGGTTTTTCAAGCCATGCTTCAAGGAACTTTAATTATTCTTCATAATCATTATGTGCACCTACAACCAGAAATCAATGTTAGAATTAAAAATATTTGTAGAACCACATTGGTTTTGTTCATTCTATGGCTTTTCCTCTGCCTTTGTTTTCTTTTTATGGGATTCCTTCTTTGCCTCTAACTCTATTTTTGCCTCTATCTCTGCCTCTGTATCTTCCACTTGTCTTTTAGATGCAATTGGGATTCTCTCACCAAATAACAATGTATCAATAAGGTGTTTTTATTGGATCATATCCAACCACTCATCAATAATGAATTGTTCTTTATCAAAATTAACATAGGCAATTTCAATTGCTAGACCCATTAAACAATATGCTTCTCTATTGGAAACATTATCTATGCCAAAATTAGTGTCTGCTGATAAAACACCATCAACATTGTGGTCTACTTTCGAGTGAGATTCACAAAATCCTTCATCTTTTTGTAGATTCGCTACTGCATATCCAAGTTCATTTTCAACTTCAAGCACTGCTACAATAGGCTTAACAACACTACTCTCTTCAACTTGATCACTCCCCTTGCACCAAATTCTGATTCGAGGATCTTCCATGCTTCATTGGAAGCTGTAGCTTCTGTTACCTTGCACAAAAACTTCTCATCCAATCATTTTTTTATAATTTTTAATGATAAATCATCACATACTTCATCATATGGGTTATTAGACCAATGTTCAATTAAGTCTTTAACTCGAAAAAAAGTTAGAATTCAAATAAACCACAAATAAAAAAAATTTACCAGTACACATAGGTGGTGGCAGCATATCAAATCTACACCAATCACCCTCAATTTCTTCTTTGTCTTCCGCTAGACTTCTTAATTCCTTGGCTCCGACATGAACTTCTCTAAGCATGGCAACGATCTTTTCCTTTCCTTTTCCATTCATTTTCTTAATATGCTTCAATCGTGCTTTACCACCCATGTCTAATATATTTTGCATGTCTTATAGATTCTTTCATGATTACATAAAGATATGTTTCATATCACCCGTGAAAAAAATATGATATTTAATATGCGCCCTATAAGACACAATCTTCATCCAAAACAGTATCATGCTTGACAAAACACCAAAATATTTTGCACAGAAACAAATTTTTGCAAAACATAACACTCTCTTCAAATAAAACATTTTTAATAACCTTTGCTTTTTCAAAACTTTTAAACCAAAACACCAATAATATTTCACTTGAACTCTAAAGAACCTTTCAAATAAATATTTCTCAAATCTTTTAAATCTTGCGCAGGCAATTCAACTTCAAATAAGATTCTTTTTTTCAACGTTCCTTCCTTTTAAAACATATAAGATTCTTTCTTTTCAACGTTCCTTCCTTTTCAAACAAATCAATTTTGAAAACCTTTTATCGAAAGACAAAATATTTCTAACCATGGCTCTAACCTCACATAGAAACATTTTGTTTAAATCACTTTTTGATTTATGTCTCTATGGTTAAACACACCGCTTTCAAATACATAAAGCGTAATAAAATAAAAACTTGGCCACCAATTAAAATCTTAATACTCTTCAACTTTGTCCGCCAATAAACTCACACACAATTTTTAACTTTGCGTTGGTGTTGGCTGCCTTGGAATTCTCGTGCTCCTTAGAGAAAACTTTATGAAGAAGCCTCTTCCTTTTGAAACTAGGCTTTGACTCTTCCTTTCGAAACGAGCCGCTTCTCACGACCACACGATGTTTTTTCACGGCAGCTGCGGTTGTTCAATCTCACGGCTACTTATTCACAAAAGGTGGATGATTTTTGAAAGGCCTCAATTTGGCATAGAATCTATGCATCGGCACTCTTCAAAGGACGGCTCCCCTTGAATGACAATGCCAAAATTCAAACATACCACTAGGTCAAGTGATGTGTCAGTAGGGCAGGGTGAACATATATCAAAAATCTTATACACGATCTGGTATCTGGTTCAAGGGTATCATACTCGGAATAAAATATGAAGAAGGGAAGTCTATGCTTCATAAACATTCAGCTGCATACACGGCATTGACTTAACTTTAATGGTCAACCCACTGCAGCTCCACAGGCGGCTCTAGACAGCTCAACGCTCAGTGCATCCAAACACTCAAAGGAGAATCACTCAAACACTTACCACAGTCGGCCTCACGTAGAAATTTTACCACTCGACCTCTCTTCACAGATGACCTGACCTCTGATACCAATTGAAAGGAATGATGAGAATACAACATATCGTACATAAGTCACACGCAGCCTCTGCTGCTAACAAAAAAAACTACTCATTTAATAATACAACAGTAGGCAGCTACAGTTGCCTTGCAACACTCACTAGAATACCTTGCAGCTACCACTACCTTACAACCTTGACTATGCATACAGACTATGCTTCATCTCAATTTATATAAAAACCGAGTTGGTTAATTTTCCCTTTCGGCGTTGAATAGGTTGAGGCGGTGATGGCTCTTCGAAAGTTGAAGAGATCACGGCGGTGGAACTTCTTTGATGCAGGACAAGTCATGGCGATGTGACGGTGTTGGGTGATCAATCTGTCACGCGGGCATAATTATTTCCAACACTGGAAAACCAAAAATAATGAATTACAAATGCCGAAACATATCATTTAGGTTCTCCGAGAAATTTTTTGTATATTAATTTTTAAATCAAATATGGGATTTTTATAGTCCATTCTCAGTAGTTTCCTGAAACCTTGGTGAGAGTTGTATGGGTTGTTCAATATGATTTCATGTTTCATAATATTTTGAAACTTCACATTCCAGATATTGTAGATATACCTTTGTTTCAAGTAATGTAGGAAATTACATTATAATATGTGTTTACTTTATTTTAAAATATGTTTAGATAGTTCTATAGAATGCAATGAGATATTTTCACTACTTTTTTAAGATAAAAAAAATGACATTTTTATTTTATTTATTTTGTATTAAAATTTAATATCAATTGAATTGTCTTAAATATAAAATTTAAGAAAAAACAATTTGAAGAAAAAACTTTATATTTAAAACAAAAATTGTTTGACGCAATATTTTATATTTAAGACAAAAACAGTTCAAGCTAAAAATATTTTAAGATAACTTTATATTTAAGACTAAAAGTTTGAGACCAAAATATTTTAAGACAAAACTTTATATTTAAGACAAAAATATTTTAAGACAACTTTATATTTAAAACAGTGGTCACTTAAGACAAAACTCATTTAAGACAGTTAACAATTAAGAAAAAACCATATCGATTTAAGACAATATTATCTAAAACCTACAAAATTGACTCTGACAATCCACCCTCAGTCCCTCAGTGAACACAATACTATTGTCTCCCTCTGACACTGTTCTTTCACTTACCATTCACATTATCTTACATAAAGACAATGATTTGTTGGGGTCTTAGTTTTGTGAGGGTAGCCGACTCTTTGAATAACATGACAACTTTTCGTCGCAAGATTTCATGGACATCAATTCCTCTTTTGTTCCTTTGAGCTTTGCTAATACTATTAGCAACAACTTGTGTATCGTTGCATTCATGAAGTCTACACAGAGATTCAATGAGTGGATAAGGGATAATTATATTTTTATATTTTGAAAATAGATATTCAAACCACATGAAATTTAATCATATCGATTTTTTTTTTTATATATTATATTTTTCGTTTTTCATTAATCCTTTTAATTAAATATAAATAAAATATGCTAATTATATTATTTTTAATTATTATAAATTAAAATATAAGATTTTGAAAAGTTAAAATATTTTAAACTAATTTTTAAGCATTTAATTTAATGTCTATTTATTTGAAAATTATATTAAAAATTACATAAAAATAATAAATTAAAGATAGTTTGATTTCAAAACAATTATAATATCTTTACAACATTCTAAAAATATAATTACATCGAAGGTGTTTCTCTACGAGTTGTGGCTGGGTAGATTTCGCCAATCAGAGCATTTGATTTTTGCCCTCCTCTGTCAAATCATTTTTTACCACATGGCAAGATCTCGCAACTCCCATATTTCATTTTCAACCTCTGAGTTTTGTCTTCTCTTTCATTAATTGTCTCTACTTCGAGTCCTAGGATGTGTTCTCAGTCTCAGTGTAGCCCACAGTTTCAATGCAGCACTAGTGCGAGCCCAAGGGTGAGGAATATTGAAAATGTTCCCTTGACTAAAGGTTTGGTTTCATCATCTCCTCGCTCTAGATTAAGCATGTTGAGGACTAGTATTAGGATTTCTAGAAGTACATGCGCAATGTGTTTGCAAATGATGCATCCTCTTGTTCATGGCTGCAATTCTGCTCTTGCCCACGAGTGGTGCAAAAGCAGCTTGCTCCAGTGGGAGTTACTAGGTCGTGGGATCAAATCACATAGCCCACATATGTTATTTTGGTTGTAATAATCTTAGAATCAATTAGGGCAATAAGAGGGCATATATTCTGATTTATTTCTCCCTTTCTTTCCCAACAAGTCCATCATATTTGTATAAAGGACAATGATTGTGTTGCGGGGCTTTAATGCATATTGTATAGTTCAATGGGTGACTCGAGTTATAGATCCACCATGACTAATACTAAAATTCCAACTTTAAAGGCATCATTCTCAACATTAAAAGATTCTGATTGATTTGCATTTAATTTCTCTACAAATCATTGACATTTTCTTTTACTTTTGTTTCGGTGGATGACCTACCTTTTAATAAATACTCATGGCTGACGACCCACAATTCACATGAAATTTTTGAAGAAGAATCATAGACGAGTGTCAAAATATTTACTTACAATAATCGAGAAGTTAGCATTAAAGATCAATTAAATGTATGTATGGCCTGTAAAATATTTCATGGAAATTAGGGTATTTGAATTGGTGGGAATTTAGCTGAGACTATAAGCAATTACAATATTTAATTTGGGGAAATTGTTGCACAATGGTTCTAGAGGGCTAATGGTTGACATGTATGATTACAAGAATGTTGTTTGGCCTTGTCATTCCTTCGGAGACAATTGCTACAATTTCACAACTTTTGTAGGTTGAAATCGCAAGTCCCTTGATTAGCTACTGTAAATTTATTTTCTTGTTTAAATTAAATGCGTTCAAGCATAATTTTCCACATTCGAAATGATATTCATGTTAGGGTGTTATTTTTCACTGTAAATCAATGCACCATAACTCCAGGTCCACATTATTAAGGATATTTGAATTTACCCAAATGCTCAATAATATTGATGGTAACTGGTGAAACTAAAGCCTTGGATGTGAACTTAAATCAATCTGAATCATATTGAGGTCTACTTCATTTAAGAGATTTGAACCTAGCCAGGTCAAGCATTAAATACATTGATAGATTACAACTGATTATAGATTTTGTCAACCTTGTTTAAATTTAACTAAACCAATATTTAAATAATTTGTATATTTGGAATATGTTTCTGTTACAAATTCCTCTTGTGAATACACTAAAGGAGATTCAGGCATTTCTTGTAGCCAATCCCTCTGAAATCCTCAACATATTAATCGAGAACTATTTTAGAGCTACCAAAGTCTTGACCAAAGCCTTCACTAAAGTTGATTTGATGAAGTACTAGTACCCAATGTCTACCATGCCCAAATAGGGCAATGATTGGCCCACTATGAGTGACATGATAATGAAAAACTATCGCCTTATAGTATTCACCTCAATAGCTTCAAAAGAGGCCTCAAAGAGAATCACATAGATAAGGATCCTTGTTTGCTAGCAATATCCAACATTATTTGTGTTGAATCGAAGAATATAAGCTCAAAATCCCTATCGCTGGTTCTCAAGAATTTATTCACAGATCAAACCAATGTACTCAAAGCCTACGTAGAAAATTTGATGCACTCTTAAACAATTTGAGCATGCGTCATGAGGCCGCAAGAAAACGATGGAATAATTTATTAGCAGTGGACTTCTTTCAAGTGCAATTTATTACTTCATTTTTTCAATTTACACAAGCGAATATTTAACCTCAGTGGGTTTTATGACATACACATAGAGGTTAAATTTTATTGATTCATTTTAAACTAGGGTTGGTATGTTCACATCTATTTCTGATCATTGTTTTATGTTTTTTTCACAACAATGGTCTTGTTGTCTAGGTAAATCCTCTCTTCAGATAGAGACGATCCCTCTGGCCCAATGAGTGGGTCTAAAAACCTAAGTGACAATCTACCAGACACTTTCTTAAGTTACAATTGAAAAGAGAGACAAAGAATATGGTCCACTTCGTTCTGATGTTAGTGCGACCTCCTTCATTAAAAACCTTGAATCACATGCATCACAGGCTCATTCCTACTGGTCACAACATTTATGCACCTACAAAAGAGATCAAGACACAATAAGGCCTGCAAATACAAATAGAATATTCAAAAGTAACGTGCTTAACTGATCAAGGAATGTTAAGTTAAATGATACATGAGCATACACATTTAGGGAAAATGAACCAGCAGTTGTATATTAATAGAAAATAAGGGGAAGCATACAACCAAGCCTTGTTGTTTATAGGCTCTCCTTGAATGAAAATCGAAGTCCAAGCTAAGCTCTCCAAGCATTCCTTCTACAACACAAATGAGAAGCATATAAGCACAATCTTAGCATAAGGGTGCAAATAGACATAGACAAACCATTTGTGAACGGGAGAGGATGAATATATAGGCTGGGAAAGGGAGTTAGGATCTCTCCAAAGATAGGAGTAAGCCCTTATCTAAAGGAGGTAGCTCATATGTATAAGACCAAGAGGCTAAGTTTGGGAGAATTTGACCTCATCTATGTCGAACAACCTCTAGTTTGCTGCTCTGGAAGCTTCTAGATCACGAAGCTTCTCATCCTCTTTGGGAAAATTGCCTTTTTGGGATCACCGCAACTATACAAGTGAACAGAGCGATGCCATCGTGGGTTAAGAACAGTGCAATAGGTGATCATCGCTATTTTTAGACTCATAAAGGTGATGATTCTCAAATTAGGGTTTTAGAGTTGTTTCCTTCAGCGGAAGATCAAGGTATTTTCTAATCAAAGTCTTAGGAAGTATCTGAACTGCATATATGAATGAGTACACTGCATGATGGTCATGTTTCGGGCACTTCGAGGTATGTCACAGGGAAGTGTAGGAGGTGTGAAAAAAATATTGTGTAACAGATGCCCCCTAAAGCATGAAGGCAGAAGGAGGAGTGATGGATGAGATGATTTATGATATTTTGTAATGCCAAGAACAAACACTTTGAGGAGACTTGCAAATCAAGGATTCATATACATATACATATATGATATCAAAACATGAATCAAATTTATGGACACAACCATCCGAATGATAATGAATATATGAAAGGATTCATGGTATGGGCACAACCATCCAAATGAGAAGGATCATTTGTAAATCTAAGATCCAGGGTATGGTCGCAGCCATCCGATATAGAAGGATCATCATAAATGTAAAGTCCCACGGTATGGTCACAACCATCCGTATAGCAAAAACATGTGTACAATAATGAAAAACATATAACTCCATGCAGTGTGAGTCATATCAGACAAGACTCAGGGTCTTACGCTCCATCCTGACCCTATCAAAGAACGAATTCTAACATGCGAATGAATGTGTTGAAATCAAACATGCTAGAAAACCACTTGATTACTAGCCAATGATGTGGACCATTAACAAGTATGAGAGAAACCACCAATAATGAGAATGGATCTCAAGGCATTATAGTATAATACGTGAATGTGATAATGAAACTAAAGTCGAACACTCTTGGAATCATCCAATTGAAGTCCAATGATGAAGATCTGTTGTCAAATGCCAAGATCTTTCCATTAAGGCATGCAAGCTCTAAGGTACTGAAAGGGGGTTTCTAAGTCATCTTTCTAGATAATGAACTGAAGTCAACAGGAAGTGACCTGTCGAAGGAGGGAAATGATGAGTCCCCTATCATCGACATGAAACAAGGAATAAAGTGGAATGAAATGAATAATATCCAAGACTATAATAATGGGTCAGATAATGTATAAGTAAATAAGTGCAGATAGGACTTCTATTGAACAATGGCGACACGACTCTAGAGTGTGGCAATATTTGGCTCAACATAGTACTAAAGGTCATGATGAAAAAATAAAATAGTCAAATGAGAGGCAAAAATGGATCGCCCAAACCTGAGAGGACAAGTGAATGAGTGAGGATATCCCAAACCTAACATGAAAGTAGAAGAGTGTCATTTTTAAGAGTGACATACTGCCTATATAGAGAATGTTTCATTTTCATTTTCTCCCTGTTATTTCTAGCAAGTACCCCAATTATTTTTATTACAAGCTTGAAGAGGATAACATATGCTTGTGATGTAAGTTAATTCTTCAAATGAATCCATCCTCGTATGTTTTATGAGTCCTAGGAAGAAGAAACTCGGTCTCATCATGGTGATAAGTCTTTCATCGTAAAATTTTAACGAGTCTAACCTAAGAACAACTCTGTATCTTCTTCAAATTTAGAGAGTTTGAAAAAGAGACGAAAAAAGAAAATTGCATTATGTCCCTTTTCGTAGCTTTTCCCTCGAACCCAGAAAGGTAGAAAACAATATTCGAGAGAACCTCTTGACCCCGTTGACCAAGGTGTACCTTTTTCATAAATAGTCAATCTCAACCCATAAAAAGGGTAAACATATACTGAGATGACGCTAATTCATTTAATTTAATGAGTTCAAAATGATAAGTACTCGCAATCTTTTCATATTTTAAGAGTCACGAAGTGGCTTGAAGATGACTCTAGGGGCGTTCCTTTTTCATTTATTTTTAAAGAGTCCGAAAAAGAGATAAAACAAAAACTCATTTGAAGCAATCAATAATAATCATAGGTTCACCAGAAAGTACCAGTAACTGCACAAGGAACTTCACCCATCACTGATATCGAGAAATAATAATAAAATATTGATAAAATATTGAGAAAAATGAACTAAAAAAATTATAAATAGGCCATAATTAAAAATATTTTCACCATTTGACCAAAGTAAGTTTTGAGAGTACATTTTCCCCTATTTTTCTCGATTTTCAAATGGCCAGTGCAAGAGATCTGGTGCATCATTTCGAAAATCATTTGCATCATGTAAGAGGCTTGTCCTTTCTCTTGCAGTTCATCATATTTTTATGTATTTTTAGTGGAATTTTGTATGCCAAAAGGAAGGCTTTTAAAATTTTTAAATGCCAATGATCATCACAAGTTTCCTCATCGAAACCACAATTATCACTCCTGATCCTAAAGGCCCTCATGATGACATCACTCTCTTAATAAAAATAGGCGCGATGGCACCGAGGTAGAATTTATTGAAGAAAAACCCTCTTTAAAGAAATTTTTTTTGGTTTTGATCCATGAAAAATTTTCTAATTTATGTTTAATGATGTTTTGCAGGATATCATCATTATATAATGGAAAGAAAGATGCCATGAGGCTGAAGATCACCAGGAAGCCCAGGATCGAGAATGTATCAATGCTTTGAGAAATTTTGGGTTGTTGAAGTTCTTCAGGACCACATGATTGAGAGCTCAAATGGAGTTGTTGTTGTATTTTATCAACTTGAGGGATGTTGATCGAGAACTCTTCATAATAAAATACCAAGAGCTGGTGTTGGAAGAAATATATATCTATTTCATCACTGCATTGTCTAGGAGGGGAGAGAGAGTCCGACTATTTGGATCTCTTCCAGGAGGTGAGAGCACTAGTAGTCTTGTTAGGAGACCTTGCCCAGGTTCACAGATGATCACGGGTGGGAAGGTGAAAATAAAAATAGTTACTAATATTTCCTTGAGAACTATCTTGTTCACCATAGGTCACGTATCTGGCATGCAAGCTCTCCATGAAGCCTCCCAATCACGATTTCGTTATGTAGTATATTATTTAACTCCAACAGCCTTGAATTGGTGTGGAGGACTATTGGATAATATAAAGATATAGCTAACCAAAGGTAAACAAGGGAACCTGAAACAACCAGGTTTCAATTCAATATTGGTTACTTTCTTCCTAGAGTGGGTGCCCTTGTTTTGGAACCAGTTTGTAGAGGTACCACATCCTCTCCGCCAAGGTCCGAGGCTAGTGTGCTGGAGTCAGCTCATGCCCTGAGGAGGAGGGGGCGAACAAATGCATTTACCTCAATTTTTTTGGTTGGCTATGTCGCCAACTACTTGTTGTGGATGATTATTCTAATGTCGGAATGGATTTCAGATGGGATCTGGATCTACCTATGCCAACAGGAGAACAGTGGACTGACACAGGTAAAACCTTTTTATTTTTATTTTTTCAATTTTTATGAATTTTGTAAAAGTGTAACTAAGATGTAACTTGTGATAAATGTGTAGATGTTGGACTAGAAAGACTGTTTGCCATGTCGCCAATAGCACAGACAGTAGCCCATCAGATAGTAGGTGTTGACTATGAGGAAGAGGCAGACCCCTTGGCAGAGGCATGCCGTAGAACTATCAGCGAGATTATGTTGGCTGTTAGACCGAGCGATCTGAGCAATCTCACGCTACAATTAACATCAAGCGGGCTAATAGTATTTCTAGTTACCTTTACACATTTTGTAGGATTTGAAAGCCAAATCTCTCAGAATAATTTATTTTTGACATTTTGTTGTAAACACTCTGATAAAAACAACATCTATACACACACACACACACGCGCGCACACACGCGCACACACACACACACACACACATATCCATGTTTTATTTTCTACTTATGTTTCCATGTACCATGATGATGTGGTTGGTTTTATAATTTACACAAATGTATATCAAGAACATATTTTGCTAATGTATCTCTTAATTTATTCAAATTGCGTGGAATATGTTGATATGTGATAAAATCAAATTTTCTTTCCAGTAATCAAACACGTAGATACATATGCAATATATGTGGATTTATTGCTGAATAATTATTGTTTAACTGTAACATAATGAGTTGTGAATCTAACTTGACAACTGAATATCTAATTCCAAGAGCAACTACTTCTGATAATAGTTCAATGATTGCACTGTATTTAGCAATATTGTTAGTTATTCGACTGAGGCATATAACTTGTAAGTCAATCAACTCACCATCATGGGTAAAGAGTGGCCAAGCTGCGGAAGACAAATTCCATGTGCTACGATAAGCACCATCATCAAAACTGAGATAATGACTTGACGACATCTTCAAACCAAGTGGAACATAAGGTAAGCATAAGCACATGTTTGCAAAGCAAACAAATACACCAAAAATAAAAGATGCCCACTAATGAATTCATACACTAATGTACAAAAATTGATTACACGAATTTTACCCATAATAATTTTTCAAATACAACCCATTTTAGGGTTGTGATAATGAATTTCCTTCATAATCAAATAGCTCATTGGCGCCTTTTTGCAAAACATGTTTGACGATATACAACCCATGCCACATAGCATCAAACTTTCTAGTGCCTAACTTATCGTTAGCCTAATCATAAAGGAGGACCAAGTCACCTTCAGAAAAAGTGTGAGGAGAAACGGTTTGATCAAAGTGAGCTTTGACACATTCCTTTTGGGCTTCAATTACTAAGGCACCAATGCGACGGGTCTCATGAAGCCTCTCAAGGTAGAGTAGCCGCTTCTCTTCATGTGAGGTATTGGGAAGAAGTTCGATAACTAATTTGAGTGAAGGGATTTCACATTCAATTGGGAGAGTTGCCTCTAAACCATAAACCAGCTGGAATAGAGTGAATCGAGTGGCCGTCTTAGCGAAAGTTCTCTAAGCTCGGAGAGTTGTTAATAACATCAAATGCGAGTCCTTTTTATTCTTCCCAATGGTGCGTTGAAGCATAGTAATCAAAACTTTATTAATTGCTTTGATTTGGACATTGGCATGCAGATAATAAGGATTTTATCTATCATGATGAAGGCCTAGTAGAGCAGTCAGTTGTGCCATCATGTACTGACGAAAATGTGATCCACGGTCAGTTACAATGGCTTCAGGAACACCAAAACTCACAATGACGTCGTTGAAGAAGAACTGAGCAGCAATGATATCGTCGACATTGTATGTGGGCATCGCCTCAACGCATTTAGTAAAGTAGTCAATGAGAACGATAATATAGCTATGCTCCCCAGCCAAACGGGGGTTACATGTCATGAAATATATGCCCCATTTAGTTAATGGGCCAATGGTAACTATTGGGTCTAAGGGTGTTGATGGTGTGTGCTACTTGCGGTTAAAAATCTAACATTCATGGCATTTCTGAACAGCCAAAATACAATCTTTAAAGATAGAAGGCTATAAATAACCACTGCAAAAGATTTTCTGAGCAGTGGTGTAGCCTGACATATGACCACCACAGGCACCAAAGTGGCAGTCATTCACGACCATTAAGCCTCTTCAAGTGTTAGATATATATGAAGAAAAATGTCCACACTGACTCGATATAATGTATCACCAAGAATTTGATAGGGTTGGGACTAACGCTGGATGCGATGTCAGTCAGATTGAGACAATTCAGGTTGGGAGGTTTTTGTTTGAAGATAAACGATAATATCTCCATACCACGGGTCAAGGGTGGTAATTAGAAACATAGTTTCATCAGGAATCTACTCTAAAAAATCAGTAGAAGTGCTTGCAAACATAAGGGCACATATCAACTTAACAGAAACAAGTGATTTCTTTCATTCGCCGGCATTAAACTCCAAATAAAACTCATGCAAGATAACAATCCACTTGGAGTATTTCCCCCCTAGTAATTGATGAGTGAATATATAGGTCCTGGGGTTGCAATTAGAAATCATCGTGGTTTTACGTAAAAGGATATAATAATGAAATATTTGGATATCATGGATAGATGCCAAGGCAAGGTTCTATACATGGGCATATCAAGATTCAGTTTCAAGGAGATTTCAGCTTAGATAATAAACCACATGTTCATTGTCATTTTCATCATCCTAAACCAACACCATAGCAATGGTACTATTAGTTGTAGCCAAGTATAGGAAATAATCACGTCGATAATTAGGGGGATGCGATAAAGGAGCACTGATAAGTGTTTTTTTTAAAGCATCGAAGGATTTCTGGGAAAATTCATCCCAAGTGAAAGGGATCCCCTTCTTAAGCAAGCAAGTAAAACCCTTGGAAAGTTTAATATAGTTAGGAACGAATAGACAGAGAAAGTTAGCTTGTCCTTGCAAGCTTTGAAATTAAAGCAAAGAGGTAGGGGGTGGAGTTAGTTCACAATAGCCTCAACTTTTAAAGGATCGATTCAGATACCTTCCCAGGACACAAAGAAACCCAAGCGCTAACCAAATTCAACATAAAAAATGCACTTATGCGGATTAAGATAGATGTTATAATGTTGACATCGTAGAAAAATGGATCTTAAGTGGTCTGGATGGTCATGACGCTTAGCAGAATGAGCTGGTAAGTCATCAAGGTAAGGTTGAACAATGTGTTGAATATCATGAAATGCATAAGGCACTACTCTATGGAAGGTAGTATCACCATTTTTTAAACTAAAAGGAAGCTTCTTATAGGAAAAAGTGCCACACAGACAAATAAAGGTCGTCTTATGTTGATTAGAAGGTGAGATGTTGATTTGTTTGTAGCCAGAAAAACCATCCATAAATGAGAAAATCTCACTCCTAGCACACTCATGGATGATCTTATTTATAAACAGAGTGGGATAGCTGTCTTTGGGACATGCACGACTAATGTCACATTAATCAACACAGACACGAATCGTTCCCTACTTTTTAGCAACATGGACAATGTTAGACACCCAATTCGCCAATGGGATTGCATATATAAAACCAACTTTTAAAATCTTTTGCACTTCTTCCTTAATAGTAACAGGCTTTCGAGGATGCATAGGAAGAAGTAATTGATGGAAAGGCTTTGCACTAGGATAGGTAGATATTTAATGCATCACTATTGCTGGATCAATACCAGGAATTTCCTCTATGACCATGTGAAGATATCTCAAAATTCTTTGAAAAGTTCAATGTAAACCCTGATCTCATCGGGAGAAAAAGAAACCCCAATATGAATGTTCTCGAGAATTCTAGGTTTAATGGAAATTTCAAGAGGCATGGTTGCAGTAATGTTTTCCCATATTATGATCAGATAGGACTTTGTGCACCAAAATAGGTGTTTGAAGTGGATGCGTTGGGGAATGAGAAACGAATCCTTCAAGACACAAAGGCATCTCACTGAGGCTTGAAGAAATGAAGAAAGGTGATGGAGATCATTCCAACGAGTTTCATCCAGAGACATAACCTTAATGATACAATTGTCAACAGGGAATGTCACTTTCAAAGGATCTAGAGAATCCCATGAACCAAGCCAAGGAGATGGAACGTAAGTATCCAGGTTTATACTGAAAACAACATGACTTTCTGAAGAGGCCATTGAAGCCAAGACATTTTCTTGATAATCTTTCTCTAATTCACTTAACGGCATAGAATCACCAAATGAATCAATTTGATCTGGAGTTGGAATAATCCAAGGATCTGCAGAAATAGAGATCATATTGATCGAAGTCATGTTCAGAGGTGGGGGAGTAAAAGTACCCATTAAAGTGGAATATTTGAAAAGACCTTTCCCCACACTCTCATAAGGAATTTCAGCATTTCCCACATATTGGACATTGTCGTTCGATGAACCAGAAGAGGAAAAAGACAGTTGGTCAACGGTGACAATTTTTCCTTCATGAGGAAAACGAAGCACTCGGAACAAAGAAGAAACCACAAAAAATATAGTGTGGGTCCAACTTCACTCGAGAAGAAGGTTGTAATTGAGACTGGCATCTATAACTTCCACTTCTAGCTTAACAATCTTTACTTCCAATGTGATAGGAAAGTTTGTGAGAATACCATATGGATGGGAGCCTTTGTCATCAAAGGCCTCCAAAGTTTTTGGGCACTGATTGAGAGGACGAGAGCCATTGGCCTTCAAGTATGAAACAAACAATATATAGGTGGAAGCACCTTCATCAATAATAGGTTAATGGATAGTCTATCCTTTAATGATAACTTGAATCAGAAAAGAAATTTGATGAGGAAGACGAGGAATGTGGTTTTCAATATCAAAGGTAATTAAACTCGAATCGGCAGAATCAATAGCACATATAGTTGACAACAATGATTTCCGTTGCGTTGGACATGTTTGGAGTACTTCCAAAGCAAACATTGTCAAAAGTGCTTGAGATAAATCTTCAACAATGTTATAATGTTGTGCAACTCTAGCATTCAGATTATAAGATGATTTCCAAAGTACACCCTTGGGAGGTGGTCAGATTACAGACTCATTATTAGGATGCTCAATATGGAGCAAACCATAACTAGATGGAGTCGAAGTAGAAGGTATATTAGTGACTTCTTTCTCCACCATCTTTTTTTGTGTATTTTGATAGTCCTTTGTTTAAGTAGCAATTGAAATAGGCGATGAACCTTGCCTCATGAAAAATTGGGAACTAGAGGAGGTAGAGGATTGTAGTTGGTCTACCAACTGCATCTACTGAGATGAAAAAGGTT
>APFE031076884.1:0-12623 GCA_000404065.3 Pinus taeda | reverse complement strand
AAAATTTACATTTATACCAATTCAATTAACATTAAATTTTAATATAAAATAACTAAAACAATAGTGATTTTTAAGACCGGATTTCTTTTTTCTTCGATAAATTTCTAAAAAATGCTCTTCGTATAATAGTGAATAATAAGTTGCGTAAACGTCTTGTAATAAGTTTACTAAGCAACGATTCTTGTAATAAACAAACTGTGATGAACGCACGCACGCGAAATTCTCTAATAAGTTTTGAAATCTAACCTTATAAACCAAACACAATGGACGCGTGTTTACAATGGTAGAGATTTATTTGGGACATGCTGAATTAGATTGTGAGATGTCATTCATGTTTTATACGCTCTAATATTTGAGAATGTTGATGGTAGACTTTGAAGTATTTGAGAAATTTAAAATATTTTGGAAATATAAAAAGAGAAGAGTTAAGAAACAAAATTAGATAGACACATACATGTGAAGTTGATAATAGATTTAAAAGTGAAGTTGATAATAGATTTTAAAATATTTTAGAAATACAAGAAACAAAACCATGAAACAAAATTAGATAGACACATACATGTGAAGTTGATAATAGATTTAAAAGTGAAGTTGATAATAGATTTTAAAATATTTTAGAAATACAAGAAACAAAACCATGAAAGGATTTTTCAAGTTTAAAATCCAACTTTAAAATACAAACAGGTGTGGTAGGGAATACGAAACCATGAAAGGATTATTTAAGTTTAAAATCCAACTTTTAAAGGATGTTTTAGTATTCAACATGCTTCACTACACTATTGAGTTTTAAATTTGACATCGTTTAATATGCATTTTGGAATATTAAAATATATTGACATTTTTATTATACATTTGGAATATTAAAATATGATAATGATGATGGTGGTTAACCTCCAACAATAAACAAAGGTGAAAAATAAACTAAATAATTAATTTTATTGGTTTATCAAATTTCAAAATATCTATTAAATTGATTTCATTTTTATCCTCAAATTTCAAAACATCCCTTATATTTATTTTTCTTATTCTATCCATTGTCAAAAATATTGAATACAATACAAAATTATCTTTCTGAAATATGAAAAACCAAATATGTCATTTCCTAAATGTTAAAAACATAATTTGTTTAGATTAAAATTCATTTTATAAATTAAAAGTCGTAAAGTCATAAAAATTATAATCTAATTCATAAAAAAAATATATAATTTAAAGAATGTTTTGATATTCCGCAGCGATAAAGTATTACAACTAAACCCACTCATTACACTTCATAGATCGGATGTCAACTTCCATTTCTTTCTTACTAGTTACTATAAAATCCAATATTGTGTATTGTGCTATTACTAGTGATTTTCGCAACCATTTCCATCACAGGCACAGGCATCAACCCTGTGATTTACGACCACGAAAGATCCTGGGACGCCTTTATAAGGAAAAAATATTATGATTCCCTCATTGTATTTGCCCGATCTCATTGGATTTTGTTGGGTGAGTAGTATATTTAATTAGTTGGGGTAATGCGTATTCGGGGTAGGTTGTCCGGAATTTCAAAATTTTTTGTCGCTCTTCGAATGAAAATTTGAACACGGATGTTTGTTTTTTATGACTGTTATTTCAAGTTTTAATTAAATTTATGACTGTGAAATTATTTTTTGTATTACGTATAGATTTTATTCAGTTAATTTATTCTTTTAATTATGAACACATAATTTTTTAGAAGAATAATTAAAAACAAAACAAAATCTAAATAAAATAATAGGCCATTTATAATGATAATTATTATTGGATGTTGCTTTGAGCAAAAATCTAATTTGTGGGTTGTAGATTTGTGGTTTGTAGGAGTAGAATTGTGCACCTTCTTCCATAGGAGGCACTTTCAAGGACTTCCAGAGTGTTGTAGCAATTTGACTTATATATGGATTGTTGATAGAGCTTGTGCCTTGTGTGGGCACAGGTTAATTGCACTCTATAACGCATGTTGGAAGAGCAGACACTTGGGGCGTGGTCTAGCGCTTCCTCTACTCTGAAGAATTGGTCTCTTTCTAACTACAAGGGTATGCTTTTCCAATGAGGGCATGTTAGGCATAGAGCTGGGTCAACCAGAAGAATAAATTTATGCAAATGAAATGTACGATGATGTGGAGGGCGTCATGGGTGTGGAAGGTGAGGTGGCACATGTGCATGTCCAGTCTCTAGGTCAAGTAGAGCAACCACAGTTTTTGGCTTCCATTGCAGAGAAGCTTCATGATATCCTTTCCCAACTTAATATTATTTGTCAGTAGAGATACTGTCTTTACAAGACCATAGCGTACATCAATGATGTGCAATTCATCCAAGGGGATATTATGGAGATGCTTATTTCCTTACACAGAAGTCAACACACCACTAGTGACGGGTTAGATGAGATTGAAGTTGACTTGCTCACATTGACATTGACTTCCACATTCATGGAGGCCACAGCCCCCTAGGGGCCTTAGTGGTTGGTTGCACCAACTCATCACCCTTAATATATGCTTATTTCTGTATGCAAAAGTGAACATTGCACGTGTGAGTGGTTAGATGAGATTGAAGCTGACTTGCTCATATTGACTTCCAAGTTCATGAAGTCCACAGCCCCTAGGGGCCTGAGGTGTTGGTCATGCACCAACTCATCCCCATTGATGTCATCTGGAAGTTTCTTTTTTGTTTTGTTAGTATTTAGGGCTATGTGGTTATTTTGTCTTTGGAACTTATGTAAAAAATGGTATTATCTTTTCTATTTTTGCACTACTTTCTTAGCTAACAAATCTAATCTGAGTGAAGTCGGGGGAGTAAAAGACATATGAAAATGTACTTTTTAAAAATCTAATGAAAATGTTAAAATGACATAAAAAAAAGTAAATTATTTTAAAATAGTATTGAATTTTTATAATTCTTCTAAACAGATATTAACATTTCATAAAAACTAATTTCTCAAATGTTGCACCTACATTCTTAGGACAAATTCAAAAATTTAACATCCCAACATGTGCTAATTACCTTAAACAACATAGTACAACAACATTCTTTTCCTATAGCGAGTTGAAATGCATAATTGTATCAATGAAATTAAATGACAATTAGATTTATTTGTCTAAATAATTAATGAAGTTTAAAAAAAAACTAGGCTAAATACAAACGCTTGATTCAAAAATCCATTATCTAATGATCAAAATATTTTCTATTTAATGAATATATAATTTACTGATTTATTTCAGCATGAAAATGGCCACCAATGTTTCAACGTGCATGATTAATGACAAATGGTTGTACACAAAGATTAATCATTTTCGAAATTTACATTCCTTAAAAAAAAACCAACAAGAACTACTAAAATTTAGCTTGAAATTAAATTAGAAAAAATATATAAAATATGAGTGCATCATTAATTACATTTTATGAAATGAGAAAACAATACACATTGTTTATATTTAATTTATATGCCACTTAAAGCTTTGTATGTTAAAACATTAAAGATTATAGTGAAAAAGATAATGAAAGTGCTAACCAATTAAATAATGTTTCATAAACTTGTTTAATCATTTTATAAGGAGAATAATGGACTTGAGGTTGCAAGTATACTTAATTGGAAACAAAATATTTGTAACGATATTACAAATACCTCATCAGTAAGTATATTTTAATACATAGATCCCCAAAACAACTATATAGTTTGATTTGAAAATATGCAATTTAATTTCTTTCGAATGCAAAATTAAGCATACTAAAAGGTATTTTCACTCCAATCCTTCACTGAGCATGCATGAGAAGATTCCATATATATTTAAAATTCCATTGCAAGAAAAACAAAAATCACCCTCAAAATATTAACAATATTAGCTTCTCAACTCTAAATGTCTAATAATTCTTATTGAACTTATATCTCTCTATATCCTATATATTACATTCCAATTAATGTTAAGTAATAACATTAATGCATCTAGTATATCCAATCATAGCCTTCATTTTTTAATGTCTTTGATTATGTTTTTGTTTAGAAATCCTCTTTCTCAATCTATTGTACTTGAAGGAATGATGAGTATAGCTTCGCATAATTTAATCATATTAGGATATGTTTTGTGTAATTGTTTCATGTTATAAAACAACTTCCATGCTTCTTTGATGGAGAAACCCCTCACAACAAAAAATTAATAAATCAACAAAAGGGTGCAACTCTCTTTTACATGCTTTAACATCAAATAAAGGTACAAACCCATCATCATTTGATATGGTATGTTGTAAATGTTGAATAAGTTTTAAAAGACAGCGTTCTTAATTTTTCTCAAGAATTGTAGAAATTATGAATGGAGATTGACCTGATAATGCAATATAACTAAAGCAAAATACTTTAACCTACTTCTACAAGTAATTAACGCAAGGTTAAGAGATTTGAACAATATCAAGTTGAACATATATAACCAGAAAAAGAATCAATGCACATGAAACATAGAAGAATACTCAAGGGAAAGCCTTAGCTAAAAACCCCACTATCTGTATTATCATACAAGGTGGAAATATCTCAGAATTACACAAATCCTTAGCTCTCATAGCTAACCAGCTCTCAGTACAATCCTTGTGGATGATCATAGGTAAACAAGGCTTCTTACAAACCCTCCCCTCTGCCCTCCAAGCCTCCTATTTACTTGTGCAGTTTCTCTCGATGATCCTCATGTTATGAAGTGTAACACTGATCTCACACCCTGTAAAACTACACAATCCTCAAGGAACATTCTTCCGTCTACATGCATGAGTTTCCTTTAGAGGAGAAATAATGCAACTGATAGTATAATATCCCTATCTTTAATCTCAGCTGGGTATTTCTCAGAATAGACATGCACGAGTTACTGATGAGAGAATCTTGAGTTATCTCAAGTACACTAGTTGGATGCATGCATGCATGAACTAACTGAACTCACAATTAGTTCCTCAAACAGTTTGGAACTAATTTAACTAGCCTTAACTTAGTAAACTGAGCTAAAAAATTAAAACTCACAGACAACTCAATCTTATCTCCTTAATTGAGGGATAATCTCCTTAATTAAATGGATAACTATTGCATGACTTCACAAAGACTTTTAGCTTGAATTTATCCAACCAATTAGCGCAAGATGAATTAATTAATTATTTTTCAAGAAGTTGGTGAGACTAAATTACAATTTTAATTCAAAGACAAATTAGAATTGGAATATTTTGGATTCTATTTTTAACATTTCTTGTTGCTATTTTCAACACTCACTCTCAACGAAAATGGAATTCAGCTCGATCCCGATCCTAAACCTTTGGAATGATCTGCATGCAACACTTCTCTCTAGTGTTTTTTTCCAGCAATCTCAAGAAACAAAAAAACATCCAACATAAATCAGAATGATGCCTCTGTCATCAAAGTCTCTGACTACTATTACCTCTGTCAACTGAAAAAGTTTGCACTTCTGTTGACTCGGCATTTCCACACTGTTGTCAATCCTTCTCTGTGCTCTTCAATATATCACTTCTCTAGCATCTGTCATGTTGATCTTTGACTGCATGAGTCCCACTAATTCCTCCCGCTACTATGTACTTTTGGCTCCTATAGCAAGGTATGATCTATGAGACAAAACCTCTTAATGGTACCAGCCTAATTTCAAACTTCTTGAGACTATCACTTCACATTGCCCCACCTCACACTTGGAGGTATGGATGCATGTGACCCCTCTACCAACTTGGCTCGAAATTTCTGCCTACCGAAGGTCTCTGCATGAGTGGATGCCTCCACTCAGTCTCCTCTCAGCATCTCTAATTCTGGCTCCTCCACAGTTGTCTGAGACTTCTTCTGGAGTTGCATGTTGAGAGGTAATTTACTCCCCCTCTCAACCACCAAGTCTCTAACATTTTCCTTGCTCCTCAAGGCTTTACATGCATCTTGAAACTCAAGAGAATACTGGTTCTTAGCTCATGAACCAATCTATTTCACCTATCCCATGGTGATGTATATAAGGAAAACCTTTCCCTTACTAAAGACAACATCATAGCCTTTCTCCTCCAGCATCGTGATCGATACGAAATTAATCTTCACTCCAAACACATACTTCACATTTGTCGAGGTGATAAGAGCTCCATTCTCCCTCTGAAAAGCAACTGTGCCCACTTATGAAACATTATACCTTCATCATCACCCATCTCTATGCACATCTTGACGTCTTTCTCCTCAAAGGTATGACAAAAACGTTTATCGTCGATCATGTGGAACGAGGCTCCACTCGCAAGATACCATCCACAACCCATCATCGATGACACCATGCATGCGATTAGGGTGAATTCCATCTCGAATTGAGAGGCAAATGTTCACCTACATATCCTTTCGAGGATTTATTCCTGGACTTCTTTGATGCACAATTAGTCACATAATGATCCATCTCGTGACAATTAAAGCATCTCACTTTATACTTGTCAACCTTCTTTCCTCCATGAGAAGAATTCAATTTGGAACGAGAGTCCTTGTCCTTCCCTTTCCTTGCCTCACTTTCTAAGGCCAATTTTTTTTCATCATCATCCCTAGATGAAGAACCATCTTGTGTGCTCCTCCTGATGTCCTCTTGCATGAGATTTGACCATAGTCGTTTCCAAGCCGACAATTTCTCCCTTCCATTCACAGAGTCCTGGTAGCTATTCCAGCTCTTCGGAAGGCCAAGGAGAGCGAGGCTCACCATATCATCATCAATATTAGCTATTCCCACACTACTAATCTCATCTCTAAAAGTGGTGAGCTTGTTCAGATATGTGAAAATAGTATCGTCGTTCTCCATCTTGAATCTTCGAAGCCTATCCTTGAGTGCCAATTTCCTCTGGTCCCTATTGTTTTGGTAGAGGTCCTTCAATGTCTTCCACATTGAATATAGAGTATCCTTCCCATGGATACTTGAGACAATATGGTCTCAAACTCCCTCAAGGATGATCCATCTTGCCCTTGTCACACACTTCTTCCATTCAGCCAACTGTTGTGCATTAGTTGAACCTGGCTTTGGGGTTTCTTGATCAAAGAAATCCTTCAAGTCGTTATCTTCTAATACATCCTCGATGCGATCTTTCCATGGTATGTAGTTCGAGTTGTCATCTAAGTCATACTCGAGCCTCAAGCCATAAAACACCATTGATCAACCTTGAAGTATGAGGTGAATTCGATTTTCACCTCCAACCTCGAACTTCGAACTTCGAATTCTCTTCTTTCTAGATTGTTCACTGCTCCAATAAACTCATCTTTGATACCATGTATAAATTTTGACTGTATATTAACTTGATAATGCAATATAGCTAAAGAAAAATACTTTAATCTACTTCTACAATCAATTAGCGAAAGCTTAAAAGATTTGAGCAATATCAAGTTGAACACATATAACTAGAAGAAGAATCAATGCACATGAAACAGAAAAGAATACTCAGGGAAAAGCCTCAGCTAAAAATCCCACTATATGTATTATCCTACAACATGGAAATATCTCATAGTTACACAAAGCCTTATCTGTCACACCTAACCATCTCTCAGTACAATCTTCCTACATGCTCACAGGAAAACAAGGCTTCTCATAAACCTTCTCCTCTGTCCTCCAACCCTCCTATTTGCTTGTGTAGTTTCTTTGGGTGATCCTCCTGTTACCAAGTGTAACAGTGATTGCTCACATTGATCTCACATCGTATAAAACTACAAAATCCTCAAGGAACCTTCTTCCTTCTGAATGCATGAGTTCACTTTATAGGAGAAAACATGCAATTGATAGTACATTGTCCCTGTCTTTAATCTCAACAAGGTCTTTCTCATAATAGACATGCATGAGTTACTAATGAGAGAATCTTGAGTTATCTGGAGTACACTAGTTGGATGCATGCGTGGATTAACTAATTGAACTCACAATTAGTTCCTCAAATAGTTTGGAACTAATTTACCTTGATTTAACTAAGTAAACTATGCTAACTAATTACAACTCAAATAAAACTCAATCTTATCTCCTTACTAAATGGATAATCTCCTTAATTTAAGGGACAATAGTTGCATGAGTTCACAAATACTTCTAACTTGAATTTATCCAACTAATTAACTCAAGATGAATTAATTAATTATTTTTCAAGCAGCTCATGAGACTAAATTCAAATTTTAATTCACAATTTTAATTCAAGGACAAATTAAAATTGGAATATTTTGGACTCTATTTTTAACATTTCTTGTTGCTATTTTCAACATGAATATGGTGCTCTTTTGAATAATAGCAAGGATTGAATAATTTTCTTGCACTAAAAAGATGAAGGTATGGAAACACTTCTTTCTAAGAGTCTATAGAGACTCAATATAACCTTATTTTATTCACTGACAACTCTCTTTTGGCTTTTAATATCAAGTTTCAGGATTTATTTTCTTTCATTCATATTATCAATCATTATAGCTAAAATATAGATGTATTGTAACTCATGTTTGTCTATGACTTTCCCTTCATTTTAATTTTAAATATATTTATATTGATAATCACTTAACAATTTTCAAAGATATGTGTATCTTCTACAAATGTTTATTTTCTCCAAAATCATCTAGATAATGTACTTGTAGTTACTTCAAGAGCTAATCCAATACTTTTGATGTTTACATTCTCTTCCTCAAAAATCTTGTTCAATTCGCATAAAAAATGAAAAAACATATGAAAACAAAACTAAATTGGGTAAATTCACATCTTATTACACCATGATGAGGTTTTACTTTCATTTTCCCAAAAATTTTGGATTGTGAGCATAAGCTTCACAAGACTTATAATAACTTCACCCCTATATAACCATATTACTAAATGTGCTTTTAAAACATCAAGAACTTTCAACAAATAATTTAGTTATTTACTTCTTTTTGGTGGGTTTTGAACCCATGGATACAATTTCCTTTCAATATTTTCTACATATACTAGCTCAGGTACATTATTAGAAGCATTTGTTTCTTCTAGAGAATCAAGATGATATACACAATGAACTCTCATAAGATTTGGAATGTCCTTTTTCAAACATGAAACAAATCCATTTTTATTTGCCATCATTGTCTAAGCTCCATCTATAGAAGCAACTATCACATCAATATACTTAAGGCATCTATCATTTATTAGTTGATTAATACTATCATATATTGGCCTTTATTTTCCATCCATGACCTTCTTAAGCTTCATAAATTGTGATATAGTTGGCCCAAGACCCTTTGAAACTAAGTAGGTTGCAAAAACAACAACATGTTATTATAGACTTTGATTAGTGTTTTCATCAACCATGAATGAGAAGAAAGGACATTCCAACATCTTTTTGATTTGAATCTGCTCAACATGTCTTGCTATGAAATGAATGAAATCATTCGCATATTTACAATTTGTGCATGTCTAATACTCTTGAGGCTTTAGCATATGTGGTGTTTTTTCATCTATGAGATTTTTTTTTTTTTTCATATTTTGGTAAAGATAAATATTCTTAACAAAAAAAATATGATATTTTCATTGCAGTAACCAATCCTTTGTTTGCATCTTCAATTTCTCTAACATGATTTGGAATCATCTTCATCTTTCTCTCTAATTGATTTATCCATCTTACCTTAGTATCTTTATGTAAAGATGATTTTTAATGAGTAACAAGAGTGTCATGTTGTAATCAATACGACCATTCCCTAAGCTTCAATGTCCATTCATCCTATACTTATCACAATAGCTACAATTCATAGCTATTATACAATCACAACTCACATAATTCATCTAATCAAAATTATCTAACCATTCCATTCAAAATTTTCCTTTTTTTCGAAACTTTTGTTTGTTTTTGGAACATGAGCATATTCCTCAACTTCATTTCTTTCTTTATCCACAATTTCATTAGATTAAATTCATAAATGTTTCATGTAGTTATTATTGGAATTGAATATTATGGGTTCCTTCAGGTGTAACTCAATGATCTTAAATTTTGGAAAGGTGACTTTGTCCATCCATACATTTCTCCAAAAGTATGTTGTATTTTTTTTATTTTTGAGACATTCTTGAATCAGTAAAAAATTAATGGTGTGAAAGCCACCGCACAAGCATTAAACATCAAACATAAAACTCCTACAATTCAATTCAAGTTCTAGATTCGTAAGAGAAATATTTGGAGCCTACCAAAATTGTTTGGTCACTATACCATAGTGTAGCCCCTTACTGTTATTATTGCAACCCCCTTATTTTATTGTTGTGCCCATGTAGTCCTCATATTGTTATTATTGGGTCCCATACAAGCCCGCTATTATTATTGTTATGCGATTAAATTATGCTTGTTATGTCGGCTTTGATTATATCATTACCCCTTAGACTCCTATATATAGAAAGGAGGATTTTTCATTTGTATCATTCAAGAATTGTATTATTATTGTTGATCCCTTAAAAAAAACAAATTTGTTACAATTTAACACATATTCACAAACATATAAAGGAATCATAAAATAATTTTGTAGCTCGAAATGTTTAATCAAACCATCATAAGAACTAAAAATCAAATTTATACGATTAAAATAAAATTCTAGAATTGTAAGGAATAAATTCTTAGAATTGGAAGGGGAAGTGTTGAAGGATACTTAATGCTAAACACCTAGAGCGAGTAAAATTGAAAGCACATATATCTATTAAAATAAAGAAAACACAAATATCAAATTGTAACCACTAATTTTATGTTTGGGGTGGTGTTGGTGGTGTTGGATAGTGCCAACATTATAAGTGGATCTCCCTTATGAGAAGTCCCAACTAGACCTCACACCATTTGGTGTAAGAGTCCCATATCATCATATGGCTTGGCCATAGTTGAAATGGTTTTCCAAGAAGTACCTTGGTTACAATAGGATATAATATAATACAATGCCTCTTTGGGGTAGAAAGAATGTGATATTTTTGAGACACTTGATGTATGATATATGAGGTAAACTTCCACAAATGGGTAGGGAAACATGTCATTAGTTAGAAAAGTAATAGTAATTTCCTAAAGGGGGACTTTAGGATTAAAGAGTGACTTGTTGAGTACTTGCAGATTAGTAACAACCATAACATGGTAAACAACAATTGTTAAAGTGTAACAACATCCATTCAATAACAACCATAACTAAGCAACGAAATAGTTCGTTAACCTAACATGTAAATTAAGCAACATATACCGTACACATAACCAAAAAAGTCCTACTATATACATGATACATGTATGAAGGAATGTTGGTTCATTGAGATTTTCATAATAAGTGAGAGTTCCCGATTACACTATTAAACAATTGAGTTGTTGTATCTAATGTTGGAACACAAAGCCCTAATTTTCTTGTCAAGAAAATAATCTATCTACTATGTAATACAAGAGAATTCAAAGATAAGCCCCCTCAAAAAGCCACATTCTTGTGTTATGGGGAGCTATTTATACAAATAAAATGACTCTTTAGATTCTCATGGATCTTTGACTTCTATGGCTATTCATATTCTAATATGAATCATTACATTCCAATGTGTGTCCATTCATATTCCACATGTGTCCCTTGGGCTTCATTATATAAAATTTATTACATAAGGAAATTTACACATGAGACAGTGGCCTAATAAGATAAAATTTATAGAAGGGAAAACTCATTAAAGGTATAGATCATGTGCTTCTTCATGGAGTTCATTTTTTATATAAGTGTGTCATCCCCTAAACTCCTTTTCAAGGGATTCAATCTGATCTAGAAAGTCTCTTTTGTAGTGATCCCTTACCTCCAATTTCTATGACAATATGTTCTTGGAGCTATATTTGACATTATTCAACAACCATGAAAGATTCAAGTGTGCTTTGAATGGTGTAAAGGCATATTATTGAATAACATCTTTGGTCACTTAAAAGCCTTCCTATTCTATTACTTTATTGATTTGTTCAATGTAATCTCAGATCTCATGAAAGAAAAACTCGCTGCTTCAGATTGCTTCAAGGGATCTGATGGAGGAAGTCTCATGCTTCTATGTAATAAAATCAAACCCATTATGCAGTCGATTATATGCAACCATAGTGTTAATTGATTGTTATCCTAGATGTGAGTAATTTTGGAGGTGGAGTCTTAATTGCACTCTATCTATTTCTACGGACAACTTATCCTTATTTTCAAAATGCTCTAGGGCATTTGGGTATTTGGCAGTCCACTCCTCCATCTGGTCAACTCCTCTAGTTTCTATCTTCAGGACTTTCACCTCATCCTATGCATTATTTTGAATACCAATGAGAGGGTCTTTGACATGTTGTATAAGTATCATCTCATTTTATAATCATTCCATGGTATCCTACATTGAAGCTAATTCATCTAGCATGGTTGACTGCCATTCTGCAGTATTTGAATTCTGTGATAACAACCGCTAGTTCTCCACTACAAGATTCTCTATTTGTTGCTTTGTTGCAACAAGTTCTATTCTAAGCCTAGAATTCTCATTAAGAAAATGAGTTATCTTGTGTTGTAGTAGTGAATGAAACATTCACTGTGATAACAACCCTAAGATTTCCTCTGGTGTTGGAGGTGATCACCTTTTGTCTCGCTACTAAGACCAGGTTTCGAGGATCATTAGGAAATTACCTATGCCTTTGTTGCATGATCA
>APFE031076881.1:0-10704 GCA_000404065.3 Pinus taeda | reverse complement strand
CTGCTGGAATTAGGACTTCCATTGTTGACTTGTGAGGAGAGATCACTATCCTTCCTTGTTGCCATATTGGGAGTGGGTGAGCTTGTCAAAGTAGAGGAAATCTCTTGTTTGACCCTGGGAGGAGCTTGCACAACACCAAGGCTCAGGTTGTAATGGTTCCTTTTTTGTTTCCTTAATACAAATAAGTCCATTCTTCTCAATGATTTGTTGTTAATGAATTATTTCATGTACTCCTTGGTCTAGTTGATGAATATGCTTTGTTTTATGAAATATTCAGGTGTTATGTAAATCGTTTGTCTTGTTAGTGTATGCAGGTCTTAAAGTGAAGGAGGAGCTCATCTGGATCAGCAAGGCTGGACTGCTACAACAAGCATTGGACCTAAGGTAAGATCGGAAAACACTTGGTTCTCATAGAATGATGTATGTTTAGAGAAGGATTGCTCTTGTTTGTCTTGTTTGTCACTAGAGAGTCTTAGACTCCTAGGGAGGTTAGGTTTGTCCGCAAAAATAACTCTTTCCGCATCACACCAGTGGTCAAGGATAAGAAGTGAGAGGCAGAGCCGAGAGGTGCTATTCCAAGAGCGGCGCTATTTTGAAGTCAAAGCTCACCAGAGTTTATGGAAAATTTAAACCTAGCTGATATGTCTATCTTTTTAGACTTTTTTGACAATGATCCTGTCAATGACCATTTTCTCATGAACCCATTTGGGATTAGCAGTATTTTTGACTTCTTGGAGAAACAATGTCATGTTGAGAATCATGTTGTTGAAGAAATCACTCATGCTGTTGAGGATCATGTCGTTCAAGAAATCACCCATGGTGTTGAGGATCATGTTGTTGAAGAAATCACTCAGAGTAAAAACCCAATTGTTAGAAGATTTATTGGATCTGCTTTCAAGATGACTGCTACTGTGAAGGATACTACCATGGATGTTCTTCGGAGGCTGCTCATGTTAAAAAATGACTACATTTTGATGGCTCGTTTGCTGGTTCCTCGTGGAAAGTGGGGAGAACATGAATTAGATTACTTTGTTCGGGATATTGCATTGTATCCCAATCCAAAACAGGTTGTTGATGTTAAGTACGTAAGCAAGGAGCAAAGGAATTTCATAAGGAAACCCATGAAGGTGAAGATGAAACTATACCAACAAATGAACAAGCATGGATTCTTTTAGCAAGAAGAAAAAAATGAAATGTTTTGTTGTAAGCCTAGCTGAGACTTATAGCAGGCAAGTTAAATTTTAGGTCGTCGTGATTAAGGGGAGGTGTTAGACCATTAATCACAACGACCGTATGACAGGGATAGTCGGCATAGTCAACAAAGTTAGTCGGCATAGAGCAGTAAAAATTCAACATAGGTTTTAATGCTGGTTCTAGAGATTATTGACAAAGGGGCTAGCTTCTTCAGGAAGCCACCGCCCGACTTGATATCCAAAACCTTCTTCATCTTGTATAAATACCTGTATAATCAATGAATGAAAGAAAGTTGTGTTGTGAGTTGTTTGAATGTGTTTTCTGTTCTGTGTTTATGCATCCCTACTCTCTCTTTATCAGGGGCATGGTTGGTTCGATTAACTTTGGTACAACCATCGACCGTGATTAGTTCTGAGCGCCATCCAGGTTAACGGAGTGCAGGTGGGTGCCCACAGTGATGTACATGCCATGAGCATACATGTGCTTGGATGGTCAGCAATAAGCACAAGCCTAAATGTTATTTAATGTTTTGTATTACAAAAAAAGTTTTCAATTTGATAGGAGAAGAAAACTTTAGAATGGTTGGAACTTTTGAATGATAACAAAGTTATAACTTTATGTGTATTGGCCAACCAATGTAAGAGTCGGTAGTAAAATTTTCCTAGATGTGTCTACAAACCCATCTAACTATGTAATCAAAATATTGGGTTATATATATCATTGCGAGTATATAATATACTGGTATGAGGTAGGTTCAGAGAGAGCATCTTCATGGAGGTTGTTAGAGATTTGTTTGTCTGGTAGAGGTCATGACTACTAGTTTGTCATGGTAGATGGGTTGGTAGATGGGTTTACATGCATGTGTTTATTTTTCATAAGAAGATGATATTTGGATAACAAGAAGTTAGAATATTTTTTTATTAGTATTTTCAAGGTACATCGTATTGTTAATATAATAGGTTTTTAGGTACATTTTAGATAGCATTGTGGGAGAGACTGAGTATCAAACAAAGGTTTATTTAAAGATAAGTGTTGGAAGGTACTGTTGAAAGAAAGGCTTGTGAATGATATCTTGGTTGAGGACTTCAAGAAAAATCTTAAGGATGTTGTTGCAAAGAGGAGTTGGTTGAGTAGGTGTTGGGAACCATGAATTAGAGGAGTTGAGAAGGAGAATTGAAGAAGTAGAGAACACACAAATTGGAGACATTGGAGTTGTATTAGACTCAGAATTAAAGGATGAGATGGAGGACTAACAAAATGTTGATGAAAGACACTTAGTAGAACATTTGATCTCATTATGAAGGATAGACTTAATGCAAGGGTGGAAGTTTTTTTCTATAATGACAATATGAAAGCAAAGATTCCCATAGATTTGATAGGAGAACTTAAGTGATTCCATGAGTCTGATAATATCCAAGAGTCCAATATAGAGTCTATTTTTTAATATTGAAGTTGAAAGAAGAAGATAAAAACTTGGAAGAAAATGGTGAGTAATAAGAAGGAGAAGTTCTTGCCTAATTATTATCAACAAAGTTTGTACATACAAGTAAGCAATTTGAAACAGAAAGACCTATGTCTAGGAGTATATAAATGAATTCCTCAAACTATCACTCGTATTAGGACTTAATGAACTGGAGTATCAAAGTGTAGCAAATTATGCGAATGGATTGAAGTTTTATATTCAATATGAGTACCCATTATTTCTAAAACATGGATTAAGCATATCAAATTGCTTTGAAGGTAGAGGAAAAGTTAAAATATAGGAAGTGGTCATGGAATTACAGAGGAAATAATCTTAAAGGAAAAGGAAGAGTGAAGGTTGCAAGAGGGCATTCTAGTAAAGCGAGCGAAGCTAAAGTGCATAACAGTAAAATTTCCAAGGAAGACAACCACGTCGGTAAACATAAAGGGTTTGGAAGATTCAAAGGTAAGTATGCCATTACTTGCTATAAATGACGTGGAGTAGAAGGGAACAAGGCATCTAAATGTCTAGAGATGCATATTCTAAGAAGCAATTAGGTCGAGATTCATGTCATGCAGGGACGTGAGGCATCAGTTATGTGAGGCGATGTTATAGTACTTCAACATGACGAGGGTGGAAACCTTATGTTTAGAAGGGTGTTGCTCAAGCCTAAAAAGAAGACTATGAAGGAACTTGGATAAAGGAAGAATCTTTAAAACTAAATGAAAGGTTATAGTAAGTGCTACAATTTGATCATAGAGGTAGGGAGTACCGAAAATGTGATGTCCAAAAATGTCATTGATAAGTAAAAATTAAATTTATCCCTCATCCAACTCCATATCAAATTTCATGGTTATAGAAGGGTCAAAAAATTACTCTAACATATCAATGTTGGTTGAGTTTCTAGATTTAAAATTTTAGTGACCAACTATTAATTGAAGTGGTGGAGATGGATACATGTCTTGTATTATTGAGAAGACCATGGTTGCTTGATAGGAAGGTTCTCCATGATGGTATGGAAAATGCATATGAATTCAATAAGTATGGGCATTGTTACACGCTCGAGCTAATGGAAAAAGGGGACATAACTACAATACATAATATTGATGATGGGTGTAGTGGTAGTAAAAGTGGTCACGCAATGTTATACTTAGCCAAATATTTTCTTAAGGAACATAAGAAGGAAAACTTATGTTTGTCCATAATTCTAAAGAAGGTAAAGAGGATGAGAACAACTGTGAAGTGGCAATGGATATCCAACAATTGTTGGAGGTGCTTATAGATATTTTCGTTGGTGATATACCAATAGAAATGCTTCCCATTAGAAGTGTTTTACATGAGATTGATTTGATTCCAAGATCAATTCTACCTACTAAGGTTCCTTATTGAATGACTTCTAGAAAGTGAATAAGTAAATAGGTAGGTGCAAGAATTACTTAACAAGGGGGCCAAGATGATGTAAACATTTTATTGGAAGGTAATGTGTTGGATATGAAATTCAACCTGCTCTATGCCAAGTTGGACTACCGATGCATTGGACACCTTCTTGGCATGCAACTTTAGGCCTTTATGTCTCCCTCTATAGACATTGTTTTGGACCCCCCCTCGCTCTCTCCAGTTTAGGTAGATACTCCACTCGATAAGCATCACAACCACTTTCCAAAGCATCGCCAGACTCACAATGACTGAAATTATGATCTAGTTGGCTTGGGCCCCTCCAATAGTCAAAGCGACCACTTCAGCAGTTAAGGGGTCTCATCTCTTTATCATCAATCAACACATCCATCGTCATCTAGCTAGTTGGCTCCAGTGGTGCATCCCCTTCCTGACAATGTAGATTACTACAAGCCTTGTCTCATGGTCTAAGAAAACCCTCTCGAACACTAAATGGGAAACACTCATCTTTCAAGTTAGATTTTCTCACATTTAGGATTTTCTAATGCTCATGGTTTTATCTGTAAATTTGTTCTTGGTTTCATTTGTATTTTTTTTCCTAGGTTCTATTTGTAATGTTATTATGTACTTGTCAGGAGGACCTCTAGTTTTTCCTCTATGCGTAGACGCCTCCTCCCACTTCTATAATTTTCCCTAGTTCTCAGCCTCTAGCTTATGATCATGGTTGGATTTTGCAGAGCCTCAGAACCCTTATAAATGTAGCTTTGTAAAAGTGTAATAAAAATATTTTTACTTACAAAAAAAATATAATAGCATCCTCGATGAGGGTGTGATGCTACAGTAACCACTCGTCACGTGAAGCATGATAATTGGCTCTTGGTTAAAGCAGGGGAGGGCAAGCCAAAAAATCCTCCACCATGTGGTCGTTAATGAATATGAGCTCTTCTGTGTGAAAAAATCTCCTTCATCTGTGTGCAACGGATTTGTACTCTTTCGGGTTTCAATGGCGACAACACTTATTTCGTTAAATTGCATGGTGCATAAAAAAATTTGGTTGTTCTCTGGCTCTCTAAGGGACGCACACTCCTTTGTGCTCTTATTTATCCAGGTCGTTGGGCTAGGGTAGTATTCTTCTATCTATCACACCTCTTGCGGGCTAATTCGGCAATCTTTCTTTCCTTCTTGCAATTGGTGAAACTTTCCCTCCCTTCCTAAGTCGAAGGGCGTGCCACTTGAGGTTTTGGCTTGCTCTGGGTTTGGTCGCTTTGCATTTACTTGGTTTCTCAGATTGGCCTTATGGTTGGCATCTCTTTGGTCATTTGTATCCAGTGTATGTTGTTTTTTTAATCGACTCGAGGACTTCTGGTGGTGTTGTTTTCATTTGGGTTGCGAAATTGGTGTTGGGGTGGTGTTGGTTTCCTGGCATTGACATCCCCTGGTTCTTCCCATCTAGTGTTATCAATAAAAGACCTCCTTTTGGTGTTTCCTTGTGGATTTAGCATCAGTATGGATTCTGGGAGCCCGTTTTTCTATTTTCTCTTGTGTGCAGTTTGCAAGTCACCCTCTTGCCTTTCGAGTCGTATTATTTCGCCTGTTCTAGCTTGGTTCGATATTTATCTAGAGATGAATTTCCCGTGGGGTGATTTTTTGTGTCAAAATCCCTTTCCTTCTCTATCTATAATGTACTTTTCTTGGTCTTTTTTGGAGGGTGGTCATTCATTTGGGCACATAATTTCTATTTATGTGCTACCTGGTTTTTTTTTTATGGTCTTTGGTTCAATTTCGGTATTTCCTTTCGGGTATCAACCTGTTCTTGGACTTCAATATGAAGCCTAGCTCACGCTCCTCACATTCCTTGGAACAGGAAAAGGTGGAAGTATTATTTACTTCTGAAGGCATTCGTGGTGGCAAAGGGAATGTGAGTGGTGGAAGCACCAGATGGGGTGTTGGTTTAGCGCGTGGTGCTGGGCATGGGGGTCACGGAACTTGTGGGGGGAAAGGTCCTCTACTGACTTCATGGCAGGAAGAAGGATCATAATGATAATTCAGAGTGGTCATGTTGTTGTCGGAGGTAGCAGAGGATTGGGTTGCGATCATGCCATGGCCTCTTAGGCACAGAGCAACATTCAAGGTCATGCAGGGACAGTGAGTTGTGCTCCTCCCAGGTGTCCCGAGATTTCCACAACATTTCAGGAGTTGGTACAATTTGTCATTGCTCGGCTGGAATCTCTTGATAGAGCCCAAAGGGAGGAGCATGAGGCCGTTATAGCCAAACTGGAAAAAATCCACTACTTCCAATGCCATGTTCATGAAAGAATTGTAGTTGTCTAGAGTGGGAAAAATCTGCTAACAGAGAAATTCGAAAAGATAGAAACTTGGCTTGCTCACTTTGAGCATCGTGTCAATTTATATGTATCACCCTCCTCTTCCTCTAGGAACAAGGCCAGATAATCTTGCTTCAATTACCTCTGGAAACTGATTATTGTCACTAGTGGCTTTCTAGTTCTTTCTGTTTTTTGGTATGTTAGGCCTCTCAGGGTATGGACCTCTCAGCTGGGCATTTTTCTTTTTGTATGTTGGATGGTTATAACATTGGTCAACAAACGTAGTCGGGGTGATACCACATGCATTTTTCATCTCTGTATATCCTTTTTTATTAATAGAAACTTTTTGACTTACAAAAAAAAAGAAAAATATAACGGCAATAAAATATAATAACAATAATTATTATTAATAATGTTATTAAGTATCACCGAAATAACCCAAAAGCTTTTATTGATAATGAATCTAAAGAATATCTTCTATTTTGATTTTAATATTATTTGTCTCCTAATGAGTATTTCCCATGAATTTTGACTTAACCATTTAGTTATTATGATTCCTCCCTATTTATACCCGTGGTTGGATAACATTCTCTTCATCTTTGTGTCCTGAAGATGAACCACATTGGTTGGTTTGAAACATGTCAATAATTAAATCATTGATGCGATGGATCCAGAAGATAGATTTCAAAAATATTGTACTTATAGAAGTCTCCATTCACTAATATTGATAATGATAATATTATTATAATAATATAAAATTAATCTTATTGTAAAAATAATAATAAGAATTATTATTAATTGTGGCCAAGATACGTCTCTAGTCAAGTTACGTGGTTTTTTTAGTGGGTATCTTTAAAAACAAAAATAATTTTTTTTCCATATCATGCATTTAAATATAGAAATTATATCATTATAACTTTGCACTTTATTAACAGAAATTAAACTAACCTAGATCCATCTTCACTCTGGATCTATCAAGTGCCAAGAAGGATCAAATCTCTCAGATTACAAACATCCTTTTTAAGTGTAAAACTTAACATAAGGTTTGCACCTCGAGAGATTTGATCCCTCTTGGCACTTGGTAGATTCAGAATTAAGATGGATCTAAGTTAGTATTAATTGTTAACATTATAATATATCTTAATAAAAATAAACCTAAGATAATAATAATATACATATTTATTAATATTAATATTAATGCTAGGGTTATAGAGAAAACATTGATTGAATAAATGAGGGACAATATTATTTGAAAAAAAAATCAAAATAATAATAATAATAATAAAGAAAAGTATGAATAATAGTAATAATAAATAAGAGTATTGTTAATAATAATATTGATAATAGTAAGGCCTGAGAGTTAGCTCAATTGGTTAAGTCCCCATTGTTAAAGCACCTTTTTTATTGAGAGGTCACAGGTTTAATTCTCTCGACACTCTCGGGGTAAGGCTCTAGGGTTGAGCCAACAATAAGTGATATGTTCATGTGGATCTGCCTAATACAATTTATTCCATGGACTTAGTGGTCACCAATCTCCGAGGTCCAATGAACAACATATAAAATAAAAGAAAAAAATATTGATAATAATAATTAATTTTATTAATTTTAAAATATTAATGATGTTATTAAGTATTATTGAAAAACCCTAAAACTTTTATTGATCATGAATCTAAAGGATATTATAATAATATAATAATAAGAACTTTCCCGATGGGGTTGCAACATGATAATGATAGTGGTATAGGTATTCGTGTCCTTCATCATAGCAGCTGCCATTATGTTGAGCATTGAATTCGTGGGTTAGTGTGGCCACCCCCATCCATGCATTCACATTCATAATAAATTGTTTTGGAAACTTTCTGGGGAGGATAAATTCTACTATTGAGGAACGCTGAAAAAGTTTTTGTGGACTGTCAGTTTGGGAGTACCTCGACCCCCTACCTCTATTGGTAGACCAATGGTTTTTCCGTGGAACCACAAAGTGGTAGGCTAGGTGGAGAGTTTGTCCTAGAGAAAGAATGTCATCAACAAGAAAGAATGTTTACCTAGTTCTTCAACTTATCGGCCACTTGGAACTGCCTGTAATCGAACTTTGTGTCTCATCGTTTTCATGGTAACTCTAACCCCTATCAAGTTTCTTAGCTATACAACTATGTTGTGGGCTAAAATTGGATCTTCTCAGAGGGGTTTTGTTGCTAATCATGGCAATATAAATTTACTTATTGTTGGAAAGGTGGTACCTAGAGTTCAATTATGGCATGAGAGGGGGTTTCATTATGCTTCAATCATTCCCTCAATGTATGTCTAGAGTCTTGTGAGGATTTATTGTGTTGTTGGTCCTATCTTTTCAGACCATCAAAAGGCTTCGGATTGCCTAGAACTATAAAAAAGCGTAAAGGCTTCGGTTGCCAAGAACAATCAGAAAGTGTAATTAGATGATTAACACTCCGTGTACTTTTCCACCACTGGAAATTTCGTGGGATCTAATGCTGCCCAATGTAAAGACAGATTTGTATGACAATCATGAATGTCATTAGATTAAAAGATATTGTTTTTTATTTTAAATTATTATTATTTTTATTACATGTTAAAAAATAATTACTAACTAACAATATATAGATAAATATATAAAATTGTTAATTAACATTTTTTAATATTGACTATAATATTTAGTTTTGTTTAATATTAATTATAATATTTAGTTTTATAATTGATGTTGTTAAATTGTTTTTATACAGTTTAAATGGGCCTAATGGTTAAGAGCATGTGTTTTTTTCTAAAGATCACAACAAGGTTGAGAACAAGGCGTTAGGAGAAAGCAATAAAATTTTAAAAGAACAAGTGGCATTGCTACAGGAAGCTCTTTTGATAGGGAAGACAGAATGGCAACACATGAAGGCAGATGTGAAAAACATAAAGAAATTTGTAGTGGAAAGTACAAAGGTGGTGAATGTGAAATCATCCCAGGAGAAAGGGAAAATGATTGCCCAAATAAACAACCATGAAGGAACGCAAGAGAAGAAACGAAAGGAGATTCTACCAAAGTTTCCAAAACTTGGGCTCAAGTTATTAGCAATTTTGCTAATAAGGAAGGAGAAACAAAAATTTAGGTTGACAACATGCAAGATAGTGAAGGCAAGGAAAGACAAAATAGGGCAGCAAACATAATCATTAAATGGGTGAAAGACTATGGGAAAAATGAATGACTTTTGACCTTGCAAGAGACTTCTTAAAAGACAAGGTGCTATGGCAAGGAAAAATATGCCAAGCATGGAGGGTGGGAAAGCTTAATGGGGAGGACGCTAGGCCCACAAAAGTAATTATGTCTAGCTTGCGTGATAAATATAGCATTCTAAACAAGAAACATCTCTTGAGGGGTTCTCGTTTTTTCCTAGAATAAGATTTAACTGTAAAACAACAAGAGGAAAGAAGGGAGGAAATTTTAAAGCTTAGGGCAGCAAGAGATGAAGGAAAGAGAACACGGATTTATAAAGGCAAAGCTATGATAGTGCGATTTGGACCTCCTTCCAAAACAGAGCAGCAAGATGGTAACAAAGAAGAGGCAACAAACTCTTCAACAGGAAATCAGAAAGTAAGGTCGGTATGGGAAAATAGGGACAAAGACTCAAATGTGAGTCTTGCATGTCAAAATAAATAGCAATCAAGTCATACCCAGGTTTCCTTAAGATTAGTTTGTTGGAACTGCAGAGGTTACCCATGGAGACGAGGACCTAGGTTAGGGCCTATTGCGGAAAATAGAGACATAATTTGCCTCATAGAAACACATGAGCATGAAGGGTGCAAAACACCTTTGTTTGAAGGATACTGGAAGATGACAGTGTGGAACAAGGTAGCAGGGAATGGCAAAGGGCATGGGGGTATCATGGTTTTAGTAAGGGAGAAAGAAGGTCATCTCATTCAGTTAGAAAAAGAAGACTCAAATAAGCAATTCATTTGGTTTAAAATATCAGAAAATGGAAACTACATCAGGATTGTAGCATGTTATTTTGCGTTGCATGTTTCAAAAATCTACAAAGGTAGAGGGCTTGACCACAAAGATACATTTGCAGCTTTTAAAGTGGATATTGCAACATATTCACAACTAGGTGAAGTACTTATAGTGGGGGATTTCAATGCTAGGACTGCAAGTGAGCAAGCCAACATTCTTTGTTGTAAAGATGATTGTGACCCTATTTGGCTTACAGAAGAAAGTAATCATGAGTGGGAAAGAATTTTAGAGGACAAGGGTTGTAATCTCTTTGGTGAACAATTGTTTACTCTATGTGGGGCCTTTGATTTAGTCATTTGTAATGGCTTGACTAGATGGGC
>APFE031076880.1:0-18229 GCA_000404065.3 Pinus taeda | reverse complement strand
ATATGCAATCTTCATCTTCAGCGGATAAACCCTACAATGATATTCTCTACACAAGGGAAGATAAGTCTTCATTCTGCATTGGTTGGCACTTTTCCCTTGATGTCAAAGGGGGACAGAAGCTTGGTGTTTGGAGAGATTTCTTGGGAAACAATCTTGGTGTTTAACTTGATAAGTTTACAGATGTTTTTGGAGGTATTTACAGGTGGTTGTGTCCAAACACTAAAGTGGTTGCCATCAAGTCAAAAGGGGAAGATTTTTGGCATTATGGCTAATGTGTTGTCCTTGATGGAAACCTACTTGATAGAGATGTCAACATAATATTAGTTCAGAGACATATGGATGGAAAAGATAAAGTGTGAGAAAGTATACGCAGACCTTGTGAATAAAATTCACGTACATACGTAGGTATAATGAAGAGAATTCGCATACATAATCCGCACCATGGTATTTGCCTATAATATTTGAAAGTGACAACAAATATTTTGTCCCCTCAAAGAATACTTACAACATAACCAAAGTATTTACCTAAGGAATTGGCTAAGGCAAATACTATATGAAGAGATGGAGATAAAGGTGTTGGGTGTGCAAGTTTTAAATTATTTATGAATGATTTGATTTGAAACAGGAGTGCACCAGGGAACTTGGAAATGGATCAAATCTAATAGATCTGAAATGAATACATATTGATTAATCTATTTATGATTTGATAGATCTATGATGATGGTATAATGATGTGTGACTGTAATGATATGTATGCAGAGATTTGGGTTTGATAGATGTTGTGGTTGCAGTGAAGGTATGATTCAGTGATTTTAGATCTGTATGTTGGTATTGCTATGAGAAGTCATGTACATACGCATATTTGCTTCTAAGTAGTCACGTATATATTCTGCGAAAGTTTAGAATATGTATGCAGGTGTTAAGAATGGTAAGCACGTACACACGTAGATGTGCTTTGTAAAAGTCATGTATACGTTATAGGGTTTTGCAGTATGGATGTTAATTATATTTGATCAATTTTTTTATGTTTGTTGTTGTCTGTCGATGATGTCTGTCTCATAATAATCTTTGTTTGAAAAAACTGGTTGGGTTGATTTGGTTATGGAATGGAATGTTGATTAGTGATGATGCTACTATATGATCTGTATTTGGTTCAATGATTTGTGATGGATTCAATATAAGATTCAGTGACTTATTCAATGTTACAGTGATTTAGATTCATGTATTAGTAAATTAAGATATGTACGTAGGTTTTCTTCAGGGGAATCGTGTACATACACGGGTACGATACAAAATAGTAGCGTATACATTCTAACATATGTTTGATCAGGGTTTGCAGTGACAACATTTGGTTTCTGTAATGAATAGTAAATGGTAGGGTATACTTATGAATGGCTGTGCATTGGTTTGATCTAGTTGAATTATTTGATTAAGTTTGAGTGATTGATTTGATGATTCGGTTGGTTCAATGACTAGGTGATTTGATTTAGTGATTGGTTTCAAAATTGTTACTTGGTTTGGGCTTAACAATGAAAGTGGACCTAGTATGAAATATTATGAAAAGTGGTCCACCCTTTTGGTAGGAGATGGTAAACAAAGTCAAGGGGTTGGAGCTCCCTTCTAGTAGGTGTTGGAAAATGAGAGAAGGTTGTAGCATTCTTCATGGGGGTTCTTACGTATTGGCTAGATTCTGCACTAGTACAAAATTGTAAGACAAATTTCTTTTAATAAAAAAAGAATACGAAGATGACAACAATGGTGGTTTTCTCCCACATTGAGTTTCCACCTAAAAATCCTAGTGTTCATGTGTGTTGATATGATTATGGTTTGTTGATGATCTTTCTTCTTCTTATTGCTCCTGATTACTGCTTAATTGATGAAAAATGAAGTAATGATGCATTGATTAAATTTGAACATATTAGTTATCTAGATATACGCGGGTTTCCTTAATAACAATCATGTACATACACTAGTTTCCTTTATAACAGTAGCGTACACAAATCATAATAAGAAATTGGAAATTTGGAGTGAGTAAAATACTGATTCACCCCGCTCCCCCTCAGTATTTTTTCTAACATATGATATTGATGAATAATAATTTCTCTATAAATGATGGTTAAAATTATGTGATTTGTTAAGATGGATGAAAAAAGAACTCATAAGCTGTAAGGAATTCATGTGTTTAAGACCGACGAAGCTCTCTTCTTATGTTGCGGTGGCTAGGGTTCTGCTCTAGTTGACCACCCTTTTTCTCCTTCTAGCCTTTTTGAGGTTCAATGGTGCCTGGATCCTTGAACTCTTCACATGTTTTCACTATTGTGTTGCCATTTTTCACAGATATATCATTATTTGCAAACATGGTTCAACGCTCTCCTTCTTCCTTCATTTCATCGACTGGATTTAAGCCCCTTTATGTAGACTCACCTGAGGTTGGATCCGAAACCTCTTCACTCGCTGACAATGGGGCTTTTCCCTCTACCCCCCTTTCATTTTGTGAAATTGTGAGGGTCACCCATGGTTTCCCTCCTCGAGGGTCGATTTTGCCTCCTCCCTGAGATATCTTGAAGACTGGTTCTAGACATTATGCCACTCTATTTTTTGAAGATCCCATTATTGAGGTCTCGGCTGTAGCATAGGCCATCATCGAGGAATTATTATTATTATTATCTTATTTTTTTGCTGTTTGTTTGTTTTTTTTGGAAGCTAGTTTGGTTTGCAAGTCCAATGGAATGTGGCCAAGGCTCTTAAATATCCATTCATGGATTTATGAGCATTGGAAACCTATTATTTTTAATGTCCTAAATATCTATCCTTTGGCTCATGGGTTCTTTATCTCTGCTTTTGACAAATTTGAAGACAAATTTATAATCTATAGCTTTGGATCGTTGTCCTAGGGAAGAATCAAGATTTCTAGCCATGCTCTCCCTCCTTTGACCCTATTACTGCTTCAATCTCAACCACTCCAGTATGGATAAGGATTCCTAACCTCCGTTTTCATTTGTGGAACCATGCCTCCTTGACTGCAATTGGAAACACTTTAGGAAAATTCTAATACTGAAGTGATGAAAAAGAAATTCTACATGAAGCCCACATATGCTCGCATATATGTGAAAATGGATTTAAACAAAGGTTTTCTATTTTAAATCAAGTTTACTCATCATGGTTTTATATGGATGAAAAAACTAGACTCTGAAAACGTCTCATTTTGTTGTAGAGTCTACTGCAAGACTAGTCATTCTCTCAAATCCTGCCCCAAAAAGGGAAAAATAATGTAAAGAGTTCTAATCGTAAACCTAGTTGGTGGGAAGGAACCAATCAAGATCAATACAAAATATGTGAATATAATCTTCCTCTGGCTCCTAAAAACGAGGATAAAAGGAAAAAAGAGCCACAACCTTCGACAATTAGCCAAGTTCAAACAAGCAATAAAGCAGGCATGTTGCCATTTCAGTAAAAGATAATAAATTGATTTCTCCATCAAGTTCCTTGCAGATTAATTCTCTTGAGGAAAATGTTATCAATGGTGTGTATCCATCCTTGGCTTTGGATCATGATTCATCTGAAATTTCTACGAAGGTCCCTATTTATGAGGTGGTATTGGACAATGTTGTAGTACCCCACTCTAGTTGACTGACCTGGATATGGCATTAACATTGATTTAACCTTAAGGCTCACACATTATTCTTTGAGGACTTCAGTTTGAGGACCCAAACACTTGAATTTACTATTAGCAGATGTGATGTTCATGTTGTTGTCTACTTGATGTTATGATGAAAATGATTGTGATGGGTGTACTTGTTTCCTAGTTGATGTTATGTTGATGATAGTTTTGTTGGATGTGTTTGTTTTCTAGTTGATGTTATGATCATGATAGTTGTGATGGATGTGTTTATTTCCTAGTTGATGTTATGATGATGATAACTGTGATGGATGCATTCATTATGTTGGCTACTTACATTAGTTCCAGTTCACGGTGAACAAAGATGTGGATGATTATTTCATGTTGATGATTTAGCATATGATATGATGTTAATGAATAACACTGTGAAACATTATTACCGATTGTGGTGTAGGAATATCCTCTCCACGGACAGAGATGATCCCTCTAGCCCAAGAGAGTGGATCTAGCCACAAACAAGACAATCTAATGTAAATTTCCTTAGATTAGAATCAAATAAGAGGGCCTACCTCTTATAAGGCTAATCCACTTGATGGTAATCTTGCTTCCTTGCTCTAGCTTACTTTAGTTCCTTTCTTCAAGTACCTGAAACAAACATGCAAGAAATAATAGCAAACGTGATAGCATAAAATCAAATCCAATCTACTTAAAAGGTTAAGAAGTTATAAGCTATCAAATGTAATATTACACCCGATATAGGAAATAAACCATTAGTTGTATTAAAATAAACTTCAAAGAGAAATACTACCGAAGCCTTGACGTTGGAGATCTCCTTTGCGGTATCCAAGTCCCACTACAAGCTTTTTCAACACTCTTTTCCTCCTCTAGCTTGACATGAAATGGCTTCCAAGCTCTAACTCTCTCTCCTCATGCTTTAGCTACAAAATACTAGTCTTTTGTCATCTAAGACTAATCTTCTTCTATCAAAAGCTAAAGATTTCAAAATTTTGTAGCTGGTTCTATCTCTCCACAACTTTCACTATGTGTTGTATTGTAACCAAAAAGGGTAAGAAGAAGTGGTTTATATAGGGAGAGGAGGATAAGAATGGGATCCACTCAAGGGAGAATAAGGTCTTATCTCCTTGGGAAGGTCCACTTTTAAGGGGGAAAGAACATTAGATGGATTTCTCAGCACTTATCCAACCAATCAAACATCCAACACATCGCCACTAGAAGTTTCTAGATGTGAAACTTCGTTTCCTTTTATAAAAAGAGTCTGGAAGTAGACCGACACGGGTATTGGGCCAACAGTAGCGCCGATCAGCATGGGTCACAGTGTAAAACTCTGCAATTGTCGCGGGTGAGACACTAGGAAAGAGCGTTGATCTTAAAAAATTGGGTTTTAAGAAGGATTCTCTGGAAATGTTCTAAGGGGAGTGGGGACTAATTTCTTCAAACTTCAAGGGATGCAAGAGCATAGGTTTCATGGTGAGATTATAACACAATAGTCACTACTAGGGTTCTCCAAAATCAGGAACGGGGAGTGATAGGAGAGTGACAAATTACTGTGTAACATATGCCCCCTAAAGCATGAAGTCAGAGCTGAGAGCGATGGCTGAAATTATTTAAGACGGAGTGAGGACTTGGAATACCAGCATCGGAAGACCTGCAACTCAAACATACATGTACATATCTTAAATATGATAGTCATGCCTAATAAACATGAGAGGCATATACCAATACATGAATCCATGGTATAGGTGCAACTATCCATCAAGAAAAGGATCATGTGCATGGATCCTCAACATGGATGCAACCATCCAACTTAAGGGACCATATGAAATAGATCTAGGACATGGGCACAACCATCCGCATAAAGAGGATCAGAATGAAAAGACCCACGGCATGGTCACATCCATTCGACTGAGCAGAATCAAAATGATACCCACGACATGGTGGCAACCATCCGTCTAAAGAATCATGTATATAATCATGAATGAATCATCACTCCTCACAGCCTAGAATTTTGTGATCTAAGCCCGGGGTCCTGCGGTCCAACACGACCTGATCAAGGTACAAAATCTAACATGTGAATAGACGTGTTGAAGTTAAACATGTTAGAAAATAACTTGATTACTGGTCAATGATTTGAACCGTTAACAAATGCGAGAGAAACCATCCATAATGTCAATGGCTCTCAAGGTACTATCAGTACAATTCACGAAGTGTGAATAAGGAACATAAGTCGAACACTTGTGAAATCACTCGATCGAGGGCCAATGATGACAACCTACCATCAAGTGCGAAGAACTTTCCATTGAGGCATGGAAGCTCTAAGGTACTGGAAAGGAGTTTCTAGATCAACTTCTTGGATAATGAGCTGAAGTCGACAGTGAGCGATTCGTTGAAGGAGGGTCATAATGGATCCTTCATCATCGACATGAAATGAGAAACAAAATGAATGAGAGTAATCCAAGAATGTGACTGATGATCAAACAATGTATAGGCAAGAAGACTTCTCTTGAACACGTGGATGACACGACTCCGAAGTTTGGCAAAATTTTACATCATAGGATCAAAGGTGATGGTGACGTGGTAGAGATCAGATGATAGGTTAAAGTGGATAATCCAAACCTAGGAAGGAAAGTGACAGAGTGAGGATGTCCCAAATCCCGACACAAACAAAAAATGTGTGTCAATGTTCAATAGAGACATGCTACCTCAAGTGAAGAATACAACTCATGAATACTTCCAATTTCCCCCCACCATTTCTGGCGAGTACCCCAGTTATTTTTGAAACACAAGCTTGAAGGGGATAGCATATACTTGTAATATAAGACCATCCTTTGGATGGATCCTACCTAGTAAATTTTAACGAGCCTTAGGAAGGATAACATCGGTCTCGTATACTAGGTAAATGACGTTTCACGGCCTTTAACGAGTTCAAAATGAAAAGAGATCGACAATATTTTCTTATTTTGAGAGTCAGAAAAGAGCTCAAATATGACTCCCTGCTTTTATTTTCTTTAACGAGTCTAAAAGGGAAAAATACTCAGCAATCTTTTCATTTTTTACGAGTCAGAAAAGAGCTTAAAGGTGACTCGTCTTGGAGGAACCAGTGGTATAAAGGGTGGAAATTGGTTCCAGTTATGGTGGAACTTCTCAAAAACTAAGAGGTCAAGAGGTTGGCTAGTAAAACCACTCATCGTTGCGGTTTCTCAAGAAAGGGTAAAACAACCAAGTGAAAGCGAATGATCGACCAAAGAGACAGTGGTGATGGAATGGAGAAAAAACCAAGGCTTATTTGAAGGGAGAGGCTCATAAAAATGGCAATCATGAGGGTTAAAATGGAGATGGGTTAATTTTATACAAGCCTGAACCACAGGGAACTATGCTTTGATTCGGTTTCATGTTTACACAAGATTGAAACGAAAAACTATTCTTGGATTTGGTTTCATGTTTACACAAGCTTGAAATGAAAAACTATGCTTGGATGGAAAAATGGCATGCCCCTAGCATGATGAGAGCTGAAGCACATGCCCCCCAAAATTCATTTCATTCATCGAAGTAGACATCGGGTTGCTAAAAGGTGGATGGAATGAATTTTCACTTTCGAGATCAAGGAAAGACTCGACTAGAATTTGACGGGATATTAATCAAATACTCGATTTGGAAAAGGGAGTTGTTTCATTTTTTAATGAGGTTGACACAGTAAAAGAACTATCCTCCATATTCCTTGTTTCATTTTTTAAGGAGCTTGATGCAAGACGAGGAACCATGCTTCGACACTTTGTTTCATTTTTTAACAAGGTTAATACAAGAAGAAACTATCCTCGCATGTTGTCTCATTTTTTTAACGAGGTTGATACATGAACAAACTATCCTTTTTAACGAGATTGATACAGGAACAAACTATCCTCACATGTTGTTTCATTTTTTAATGAGGTTGACACAGAAAAAGAACTATCCTTGTGACAACTAATCATGGAGCACAAGAACATGGCCCCCAAGAGGTCCTCATTGGACGGGAGAATGATGCTCTGGAAGGAGCACATGTCAACTGGTACAAATGATAGATCAAGTTCCAATGCCCCCAATACATAATGTACCATGCCATCTGAGTGATCATCACCAAATGTGGAGACGAAATGGGTAGCCACATAATTGACCTGTGGCAGGGAGGGTACTACTTGCAAAAAAGATCCAATAGGGGATGACGGTAGGATTGGAGCCATCTAGTGACTGAAGAATGATAATTGATCAATGGTCACTATTCTCCCTTTGTGTGGAAAACAAACCACATAGAAGAGCTAAGAAACAAGAGCTCCCATGACATAAACATAGTCACGCCCAAGGAGAAGATCGAAGTCTAAGGGACCTTGGACTACCGTCATGTCTATATAGACAGTCTTTCCTCCCAAAGTAATAGGGAGCTTCAGAAAGATCCCTAAAGGTTGACTAGCTTCTCCGTTGAAAGCCAACAGATTCTGGGTGATAGGCAAAAGCTGTGGGGTTCCCAAAGCTTAAGGAAGAGTAGTGCCTTCTATTTCATTAAAACAAGCATAATTTACAAAATTTACACCAAGCCACCAAATTATGTGGTAATGGGCTTGCAAGGAGTGGACTCGATAGAAACTAAGACTTCATGCCCCCACAAAAAACACTCCCAACCATTTGGGAACATCCAAAAATAAACACCAAGACTCATTGGTACTGCGGACCCTCCCTTCAAAATCCGCATCATCAAAACCTAATCCTACCTTGAAATCTACACCATCGAAACTTCTCATGAGATCCAACCCCTGAAATTCATTTCGCATCAGGAAGAAACCCGAGGGATAACTCCTAGACCTCACCAAGCCTTTCGTTTAGTTCCGATTGTTGATCTGCTTAATCCCATCGGATGGTGGAATTGTACCCTTACCGAAGTGATCGCTCTTTAGCGTGCGATGAGGGTGGTTTTCAGACACAGCCCTCATCCATGCATCAAGATTTGTATGGAATCGTTGCCTGAAAATCAAAACTGCCTTCCATATATAAGCAGTGCGATTGCACCTAAACCAATTTGGAAGCGGTTTTGAGTCCCGCTACTGAAACTTGTGAAAAGTTTCCTGCCATCTTTTGTTACTTTCCACCTCCCTACTGAAGGAGATTACTCCGTGCCTGACTCCAGGGATGTGCAGAGAAGAGATTCCCACAGTAGCTGAGGTCAACTCTGACCAATCTTCCACCATAGGCTTTTCAGCCCAGGAAAGTGAAACGTGCCAAAAACCGATCATTTCGAATTAGTTTCCTGAGTTTTTCTCTTATACACTTCTTTGTCCTCTTCCTCCTGGTTATGGCAAAGTTCTTTTAGGTTTCTCAGTGGCATTGCGAGCCAATCCATCAAAACTCTGCTATCCTTACTTCTGACACCTTAGTTGGCTAGGATATTAGCCAACTTGTTGGCATTTCGACACACATGGATGAGTCTAAGAGTGTGCAGTCCTTGAAGACGCCCTTGAATTTTATGGAGAACCTGTATTAGCCTCCAATGTTTTGAAACTTTCTCTGGCCCCGTTCCATGACTGATTCTTTTGGCTACGTTGATGACTAACACTGAATCAACTTCTATCATTACATTTTGGCGATTGTTCTATTGCAGAAATTCCAAGCCTTGTTCCAATGCCATTAATTCTGCCATGTTGTTGGTGGCTTTTCCTAGATGACCATAGAAGAGGGAGATGATGCTTCCATTTTCATCCCTAAGAACCCCTCCAAAGCCTGCCATTCCCAGGTTGTGCTTTGAAGCCCCATCGATATTATACTTTAAAAAGCCTTCCGGGGGAGGATTCCAGAAATCCTCGACCATTTCCCTCATGTTTATTTTCTTGTCTACACCTTGCGGACTCAGGCCCTGCATGCCTAACTGCCTGAGAATTGAAAACTCTGCTTTTGAGGGAGGATTTTTAGGGAGATCCCTAACTGTAGTGTTGACTATCTCCTTAAGCTGTTTTGAGATTAGCTCCAACACGCGAAGAGAGGAACTCTTCTCTTCTTTGAATATTCTTCTGTTTCGCTCTTTCCACACATTCCATATGATGAAACTTGGTAACAGAGCCCAGGCAGAATTGAGAACTTCATAATCTGAGAAATTATTCCTCCAATTGGTTAGGGTATTTGTGATGCTGCCTTTGTCTCTATCCAACTGTTTGAAGATGGTGGAAAAAAAATCCCATAATGTGGAGGTGAAAATGCAGCTATTGAGAAGATGTTCCAAGGTCTTCTCTTGGACTTCGTAGAGCTGGCATCTGGAGGGTCCTAGTATAGCTCTCTTCCTGATATTATCCTAGGTTAAGATTTTCCTATAGTGAACTAGCCACATAAAGAGTTTGATCTTCATCAAACCCTTGTGCCTCCATAGCTTCTACCAAGTTCTGTCTGTAGCTTGGGATTCCATCCCAAGGAGAATCCCTTTCGCTTCCTTAATGTTAAAGTTTCCTTCTTTGTTAATGCACCATCTTAGTTGATCCTGCCCTTCAGTAACTAGAATCATCCTCTGATCCAACAACCTCTTAAGTGTCTCTGCTTTACTATTTAGGGTCATATTATCTCTAACCTCTATTTCCTTCCTTGTTCTCCATTTTTCTGTATTGTGAGAATGCTTCCAAAAGTCCTTAAATTTCCATAATCTTTGGTTGTCTGTCTCCTATTTGAGGCCCGTAAATTCTTCTATCAAAAGAGTTGGTTCTTGTTTCCATTTGTCCTCCTAGAATAGTGCCAGATATCCATTTCTGATTTCCCAGAAGCAGTTTTTTTGGACAACCACTTTGTTTTCCCAGGCCTTGTTCCATATGGGAGAGCCCTTTATGTTTCCAGACATTATTATGATATAATGAGAAAGCCAAGCACTGGCATATTTTTCCTTCTATATGCTTGCCCATTGAGCCTTAGGATCCTTAACCCACCTCCACCAAAGTTTGGCCCCTAGAACCTTACTTAGAATCTCTATATCATCCAATCCAAGGCCACCTTGGTTCTTGGGTTTACAAATCTTATCCCATGGTATTAAAGCCCATTTCTTCCTTGTTTTTGTCTTTTCCCCAGAGAAAGTCTCTTTGGATGTTTCTAAATTATTGTAAAACTCCTTTTGGAGCAGGGAGAGCTGATAACATGAAGACAAGGATATCTTGTAGCACTGCCTTTGTGAGAACCAGTCTACCGCCAGATTTAGAGACCTGTATGCCATTTTTTTGACCTTATCTTACATCTTAATGATTAACGGTTCCCATATGCTTTCGAGCATAGGTTTAGACATTAGAGGAAATCCCAAATACTTAGAGGGGAGAGAGTCTCTTTGAAATCCAAGGATTCTTGAGACATTTCTCTGGATGGCTATATGTGTATTAAAGAAAAATATTTTAGATTTGGAAAGATTAACTTCCATACCTGAAGCCGAAGCAAACTCTTTCAAAATTTGTTTGTAAGCTAGCGCTTCCTTGACCGTGGAAATTCCTTTTAGCATGGTATCATCTACAAACTGTTGATGAGTCAGTGCTTGTCCATTCTTCGAAAGTTGTAGTGCTTGAATTTTTCCGGTAGCTCTAGCATGTTTGATGGACCGCCCCAGCCCTTCCATCATGAGGATTAAGAGAAAAGGAGAGAGAAGATCTCCCTGTCTGAGTCCTCGAGAAGGTAGAAAAAGTGCAGAGGGAGAGCCATTAATTAAAATTGAAAAGCTAGAGGATGTCACCAGGGCCATGACCCATCTGATCCAACTATGATCAAAACCAAATGCAACAAGTACTTTCTTGATATATGTCCAACTTACTTTATCATATGCTTTGGCAATGTTCAATTGCATTATCATACCCAATTTCCTTTCACTGGTTAATGAGTGTACCACCTCATGAGCTTGTATGATGTTGTCTATAATTTGTCTTCCCTCCACATAACTTTATTGTTCCCCAAAAACCAGCGAAGGCATTAAAGGTTTGAGTTTGTTGGCCACCACTTTGGAAATTATCTTATAAACAACGTTGCATAAAGCGATGGGTCTATACCTCTCAGGAGTTTGGGCATTATCTTGCTTCGGAATAAGAGTGATAAAGGAGATATTGAGATCTCTCAAAATGGTTCTGTTCAGCCTGGAGTCTTCCACAACCCTAATAATATCCTCTTTGACAATATTCCAACAAGCTTTGAAGAAATCTACATTGAAACCATCCAGACCTAGAGCCTTACCATTTTTCATTTGCTTGAGGACCTCACTGACCTCCTCTTCGGTAACCGGTCTATTGAGATTACAGTTATCCTCTCTGGATACCAACTTGGGGATATTCTTTATGAGGTCCTTGATGAAAGGAACCCTGTCAAAAGTGTTTTCCTGAGCAATACCTCGGAAGTGCTTAACTAACACTGCTTCTATCTTCTCATGAGATTGATGTATCTGCCCATCTGCATCCTTGATCGAAGAGATTATATTGTAAGTCCTGTTTTCTATAGTAGATTTATGGAAAAATTTAGTATTTCTCTCTCCTTCTTTTAGCCATTGAACTCTTTGATTTTTGTTTCCAAAAAATTTCCTCTTGATTGCACGGTTTTTCCCACTCTTTGTGATGTTTCTCTACTTGGTCATTTTTGTCCTTGTCAAAACCTTCCTTGATCAAAGCTTGGTCGAGCTCCATTATTTTTTTTTTCCACCACTATCTTTCCTGCAAAAATATTACCAAATTCATTCTTATTCTAGGCTTTAAGCTTCAGCTTGATGTACTTTAATCTTTTGTGCAGCATGAACATTGTTGATCCTTGGGTTTGCAGATCCTTGACCCACCATTCTTCAATGTTGCTGATGAATTTTGGGTGAGAAAGCCACATTTTTTGAAATCTGAAAGGTTTATTTCTTGGGGTGCCTATGCCCTTGATTTCCATTTGAACCGGCCAGTGATCTGAACCTCCAAAGGGAAGAATTCTTGCTATTATTTCCTTGTCTATAAGCATGAGATCCTCAGAGATCATGAATCTATCTAACTTGGAGGCTACCTATGAGTCCCCTCCTCTTTTATTGTTCCATGTACAGAGGACATTGTTTGTCACAATATCAACAAGGTTCATGCTTTCTGAAAATATTTGGAAGGCTAAGGAATCTTTATTTAGAGCTATTGTACCTCCTGTTTTCTCCGAGAGAGATCTGATCATATTGAAGTCTCCTCCTAGGACCCAAGGTAGTCTTGCATGTCTAACTCGTAGATCCACCAAGGAGTCTATGAACTTGATTTTTTCATCTAACCTTTGAGGGCCATAAACATTTGTGACTAGGTAAGTGTCCCTGTCCCCTATTGGATGTATAACAACTCATAAATAATTCCTTGATGCCTCTGCATCAATTATACTATTTTTTTGGGGATTCCAGAGTGTGAGGATACCCCTTGCTATATTCTCTGCTTTAACTTCTCGAAACTCGAATCTACTGAGCCATTTACTATGGATTTGCCTTAATTTCTAATGGAGCATTTTGTCTCTTGGACAAAAATTGTATCCGAAGCTACCTGCTTCATTCTATTATTCATCATTCTATGTTTTCTCGTGCTACCAAGACCTCTAATGTTCCAAGTTGTGAACTTCATAATTCAAGATTGCTAAAGGAGTAACTAGTCAGGTCTTTCATCTTACCTGAGTTCACCATAAGCTTTCCACATTCCATTGGTAGCTCACTCTGTTTTTCCTACCTCTTTTTTTCCCTTGATTTCTCGGTGCTAACCCCGGAGTCATTTTTGCTGCTTTCATCTCGTCATTGCTCTGTCTTTCAATGTTCTTTACCCCCTCAAACCCTTTTCCTAGGTTTTCCATAAGAATAGTTGTTGTATCCGATTGAGCTCTTCTGGTGGTAGTGATTCTACCCCACCAGTTGTTCCCTGAGCCAAGAACCCTTCTAGATCCAGGTTTTCTCTGTCCAGAATCTCCTGAAGCTCATTGTCCTCCATATCCATATCACTCTAGGTCATTTCCTGATCCATTTCCAGCTCTGATTCATTAAACATAATCCCCTTCTATTTTTCGTTTTCCTGTGTCTGATCTCTTTCTTTATCCTTTTCCTTCTTCTCGTAATCTTCATTCATAGCTTGATCTTATACTGTCATTTCTTCCTCTTCTTCAAGAACTTGGAACTGGTTATGGCTACCCTTTTTTCCTTCAACATGGTATTGCTTTGTCCCTTTTTTCTGCTTTTCCCTTTATGAACTACTTTGTGGAAGCTATCTGTGGCTTTCATTGCGTTCGTTTTGCTTATTTTATCTACTTGACTGAGGGGGAAATCTCTTAGAAGGTGCCCATGTTCATGGCATCTACGAAATCTAAATGGAGTATGTTCATAGTCGACTGTTTGCACCCATTCCTCATCAAAAACCTCCAAGATGACTTCATCCAGAAGAGCTTCAGATAGGTCCATTTCCACACAAATCCTAGCAAAAGAAGTGTATTTCCCCTCCTTGTGGCTTCGGAGGCTTTGATAAATCGTCCTAATTTATTTCCTATGGCTGCAAGGGATTTAGTTTTCTAATAGTCAAGAGGTAGAGAATATAGTCTTACCCAAACTGGAACTGAAGTAAAAGTTTCCTGCTCTGGAATGAAGTTCGTCATCCATGGTCTCATATAGAGTCCTGCTACTACATAGAAGTATGGCTCGGCTTCAAACACGCTGTCGTTACCTTCAATGTTAGTGAACACCACAGTACAAAAACCTTTGGACCTCAGATGTAGACCAATGCTACCTTTGGGCTTCCAGTGGTATCTTATCCATGTTTGCAAAGCTTTTTCGGTGGGCCATAGCCCCATGAATTTGCATATGATTGCATAAGTACGCATGTGATCTCTGTGCTCCTACAGCGCTGGATTATTTAAAATTACTCTAGGAGTAATTTCAGCTTTGGGTTTTCACTGACTCTTCTGATTTTTGTCTTTTGTTCCCTGTGTTTTGTCATTTTCTTCCTTGTCTTTTGTACCATCCTTCTCCTTCGCTTTAGTGCTTTCTTATTCCTTCTCCTTGTTATTTCTACCTTCCTCCACATCACCTTTTTCTTTCTCTAGAGGCCTCTTACTCCTGTTGGCCACTACTTCCTTATAGGAGGGAGTGGAACTCCCTCCTCTGCGCCGCTCCATGGAGAGAAACCCGCTGCAGAAGTTGTTAACCCTGGTCGCCTCTGTTCAATCGCCTCTTCTTTTCATCCTAGTGGGCGAATATTTTGTCGAGGGAGAGTCCATTTTCATACCAACCAAGAAAAGAAAATTAAATTTGTTTGGGGATTAGGAATATCAACAAATAATAAGGATATATATCTTATGATTATTGTAGGGCTTGGTATTTATTTACTCCAAAAGTTTTCATCAATAGATAATTTTTGGTGATTCAAATATGTGATCGAACAGATAATTGAATTTAGAGAAAAAGATGAGTAGACCCTTGCTTCTATTCTACACTAAATCTAATTAATAGTGGATAAATTTGATCTGATTGAATCCTTTCATGTCAAAAGAAATCTCAACACTGTGGCTAACTCTTTGGCTAAACAAGGAGAGCAGATTGATGATAGAGGTTTAACAGTAAAAGGAAGGATTTGAATAGAATTTTTTATGTCTTTGATATTCAGGTGCATTATACATAGAATAAGGAGTCTGGTCTTGTTATTTGAACCGACCTTGCATTACTATGAATCCTCATTAAATGTAAGATTGTGGCAGCTTCAGAATGCAATAGAGATTTGTGTCAATGCCGCCTCTTGGATAGTGAATGTCATACTTTCCTGGGCAAATGATAGTTGGAGAAGGAAAGATGTGATTATTAAAGCCATTCACATGTGCGAGGTTCTCATCCTTGCATTAGAAATTAAGTTTTCATTACATTTAAATCCGCCTTAATTGCAATCTTTCCATTATGGCCTCTGCACATTTTGTTTTTGTGAACAGGGCTGGCATTAATGACTCATGTAGTGGGATCATTTCAAGGAACTTGGGTTCAAAAGTATTTATTGATCGATGGGGACAGAATGGAAACAAAGCATTTGCAATTAAAGCCTTAATTTGTTAGATCTGTCAACAAGTTTGGTGCAATTTCAAAGTTATGGAGTGCAATTTTGAGGATGCAGAGGAAGAGCTTGGCCTCATGCTTTCCAAAATGGCAGGTGCTCTAGAGTTCGTCATTTCTTTGATATCTCGACATGCAAAGATGATTATGAAATAATCTCAAGTCGAGAATGAACTATTAACTTAATGACTGGGATTTCTAGAACTCAAGATGGATCACCTTCAGTTGGTGAACAAAATTCTATAATTTCAAGTGGAAAATTTGGCACATGGTGACGTAGGGAATGTTGCTGAGGTACATAATAGAGTAGTCATGGACAAGATGGAGTAGCCCAAGAATTCTGAACAACAAGAGGGGTGCAACTTCGATCTTGTTGATGACCAGGAAGTCACCCCTTCTCAGTTGGAAATGGAATATAATGAAGCCTAGGTCGCCTCTACCATGGAGGATATGTAATCTCATCCAATTTCTAATTTTTTATCATGTTATGCAAACATGCAAATTTTTTTTATGTGTTTTAGAGAATATATGGAGGAAATCAATTCATACTAGTAATTTATAGTTCATGGTTAATTAGTGATAGTTTTATATGGATGTTTTGGACAGTAGCAGCGAAATGTCTAGAATATGATGTACAATGCTATGGCCTTCAAGCCAGAATTTGCATGAACCATTCCTATGTATATGTGTGTGTGTGTGTGTGTCTGTTCTGCTCTTGACTTGGAGAAATATAGAATACTAGAAATACGAAGAAATATAGCCCAAAACACAGAATTATCACATGAAATGAGAAAATCTGCAAAGTATTTTATTATTTAGAAAAAAATTCAATGTTCACTTGCCTCTTTTAGGGGGAAACCTCTAGCAGAGAATAGCTTAGTTACAATAAGACTCGATGATGTTTCCCTTACTAACTAAGACTATTTATAGCTAAAAAACCTCGAAAACCCTAACTACTAGTGGTCCTTTGCATAACATGGGTTAACCACTTTATTTATTAACTATGGCCTATTTACAACTATTGTGGTCCCTTTTCTTTAATGCGGGTCAACCACATACAATTATTAATAAAATCTTTATTGATTCTCTAACTAACTATGAGTCTAACTCGGCCCATTGGGCTTATTACATAAATAAAGGGGGTTAGGGTTGGACCCTAACATGCCCTCATGTTATCCGGGAAAACTAGTGTCGATTCAGAGTTGCTAGTCCCACTAAGATGGGTAGCTATCTTAGAAACAAACTAACTAAAGTTACTTTCATTTTCCTTGCTTGTTTCCTCTCCCCTTTGATAGATCTTTGTCACTCCTTCCTCACTTGTCCCGCTTCAAAGAACACCTGTAGAGTCAAAGCAACATAATACCATCAAAGCATAGAGATCTACAATCATAAACAATATAGGATCAGTTATATATTGGCCATACAAATGCATATATCAATCATACAAGAATATGGAGGAAAACTCAAATAGCTTTATTGATAGAAGTAGTAGAAGAGAGGATTACAACCCAATGATCTGACCTAGCGCCATCCTCCCAGCATGAAAGCCCTTATTCACCTTATGAAAAGCTAGATCACCCAACACTATCATGTTCCATAAAGAAACCAACAACACTTCCTTAAGATGCAAAATTCCAGCCTCTAGATCTCTACGATGAGGGATCCATATATAGATGTTTGCAGGTGGGTAAGTCAGCTTCTGGGTTTTTGATTAGTGTCATTTCTCTAATAGTTCTCAATTCTACTTGGATATTTCATGATTTCTTACTCATCCCTGGGTGAATTCAGAGAGGCGAGTGTCATAGGAGAAGTTTCTGAAAGATTCCATGATCATCCACCTTGCAAATTGTCTCTGCCATTTGTCTACTCTCGCCTATCGCACCCCATAGAAGGGATTTTCAGTATGCATCACACCCCTCGTGTGCATTAGGTGGGATGCATCGTACTTTGACCATGGAGTAGGTGAGATGGTCCAATTTTGACTAGTTCTGAGCAGTTTTTCATGGAGAACTTCTGGGAGATGATGTAATCAGCTGGCCTTGTTCCTTTAGGGTATGAAACAACACTTTTAGGGAATTAGAAGCCCTTTGTTTATGGACATATAATATTGGGGTTGCAGTGCCCAAATATGTCTATAAGATTTTCCCCCTAAAGCATGAGGTCATAAATCTTTTGATGTCGGGTGAAATGCTTTATCATGAGGATCTGAGGTTTTTTCGTACTAAAAGGTGACCTGTAATAAGATACAATACAATACATTATCTTCATAATATTTTCATGATCTAGTTGAGGCAGGCATTCCCATGCTCAACTTTTATAAATTCATTTTCATGTATATAAGACAGACAACCGTCTGTATGGCAGACTGATGATTCTGGTAGAGCCATCATCCTTTGGCTTGGATGATTATCTATGCATCTATGATGTACATTTGATGTTTTTATTTTCCTGAATATATCGCAGCCCGGATAGATGAAACTAGATCTGGGGTCTTCAAACTTGTTCAATCTTCGCTCGAAGTACAAGTCGATCCATGTGAAAAGATGTTCTGA
>APFE031076876.1:0-75070 GCA_000404065.3 Pinus taeda | reverse complement strand
ATGTGATTAATCATCCTGAAAATAATTAAAAAGCAAATTAAATAATTTAGGGTTTTTCTAAAATTAATTAATAAAATGAATTAAGCAAAAGGATTAATTAATTTTAATTAGTTAAAATCTAAGGTTCAAATTCTAATTAAGTAATTGATTAATTAATTAATGTTAGTCTTAATGTAAATAAAAAATCTGATATTAATTAATTAATTAATTAATTAATTGACGAATTAATTAATTGATTTATTAATTAATCTATTAATAATTAATAGTTAATGTTACAATAATAAAAATAAAAATAAATATTTATGAATCTAATTTAATAATATAATATAAGCATAATAATAAAAATACATATTTAAGATTTTAATTAAATAAAAATTTATGAATTAAATTATCAATTAAATAAAACCTAAAGTAATAGATCAATTAAGCAATTAATCTATTGAGGATTGATTTAATATAAAAAATAAATAATGATAAATATTAATATAAATATAAGTATCTATTAAAAGAATGATAAAAATTAAGAAATAATCATGTGTCGGCCCTTATTAGGTTTCTTTAGTTTATTTATACCCAGGCGCTCAACTGTTTCTCTCAAATAATCTTTCATTCATCCCTATCTTTCTTATTTGTCCTGATGATGGACCCCCTTTGGGGTTTGAAACATCGGCAAAATGAAGTTGAAACTGTGGACAATCCGGAACATGGAGTTGTAACATTATTCACCATTTTTAACTTCCAAGATAATTTCTAGATTGAAGATTTGACCATTAAATGTGCCAACTCAGAAATTCACTGGAATAAGAAGTGACATTTTTGCGGTTGAGATTCCGAGCAAATGAAGAATAATTTGAAAAATCTAGAATTGGTTTTGTCCAAAACGGACCCATTAACGTTAGTAAAGAACGGTTTGCCCAAATTTGACTTGTACTGAGAGAAACGCGGGGTTCTTTGAGCACGATTTTCTCATATTTATTTTTGCGGCCGTCCTCCAAATCTCAGCTGCAAAGCCAAATTAGCCTTGCTCTTGTTGAAAGCTAGATGGAAATATATTTTCTTGTTTATCAATTGGTTGGAAACTATCCAATTTTGTAATAGAAATCATGTTGTAGTTATCTCTATTGTAACTTCTCTCTGATCTCTCTCTATTTAAATGAAAATAGAGATCAGAGAGGGGGATGGAAAATGAAGATAAAGAATTGAGGATTTATAATTAAGAATGATAGGATAGGAGGAAGAAAGGATTGTTTCATGTTGTAAGTCTTAAAGCTTCAGTTGTTGTAATGATTTCACCATTTAATGATTAATACCTGATTTGAGAGTTGTTGTTCATTCTTTTCATCTGAAGTAACCCAGTAGCATCCACTGGCGGCTAAAGGCCCAGCCTCTGGTGGAGTACGCTGCTGCTGTATATTATCTTCTTTGGTTTATGCGTGGTTTGCTCATCAACATGATTCAGTAATCTGCTATGTTTTGTTATTTTACATCACGGTTCTGTTATATTCGATTCATGTTCAACTAAGTAATATCATTCTCAATGCCAGGAATGTCATCTTGATTCATCTTGACTTGGTAACGCATTGCTATTCTTTCAATCATTGATATAACATTGTTGATCCTCACAAAATGTATTGTTGTTCAATTACAGCGTATCCGTGTTGTAACATTTATTAATTGGTATTACTGAATTCATCTTAGAGATTATATTTCCTTGCGATTGTTGGATCTATTGATGTTGTTGTTCCATTATAAAATACAATCGTATTCTTTATAACTAAGACTGATAAGTGGCTTACCAAGATCAGATTACCATTTAGGTGTGTCATGTGTATAAATGGTTTTCAAGCGTTGTTCTATAATTCATCCTTAATCAGTGTTGTTCCATTTTGGATGTGTTGTTCAATCCATCCTTAAGAGTGAAGGATTTCTATTTGATTCATGTAGGTCACGATTAGTGCATTTGATCTTATAAGACTAATGTGTTACTACTTGCTAGACTTAGTTGTTGTTACAGTTTCTTGTTTGTTGTTCCATTTCAGGTTTGTTGTTCCATTTCTTAATTGTTGTTCCACTTTCTGTTATTTGCATTATTAATTGCTTTAGTGTGCAGAACGATCTAAAGCTGTAGTGAGCATTGGCATTTGCTGTCTAGTCCCTAGATTGATGATTTGTTACTTAATTACTTTTGGTTACATCAGTTTCCAAAGGGATGAGTTATTGTTACTGGACACTTGACTGATACATTGCTTATTTTTCCGAATGAATGATTTAGGCTTCAAAGTATTTTTCTATAAGTAGATTTTCTTTCAAACATTCATTTACTTTTGGATTTTAAGAACTATACTGCAAAACATTACTCTTGAGTAAATTGCTGCCTCAGATTGAGTACACTCTTGAAATAAAAAGTCGTCCCTGGGTTGACAATTAATGTGAGGTAATTAGAGCTGAAAGAGACCCCTTTTATTGCTCGACACTAACAATCAAAATTCCAAACGAGTTCATAATAGTTTGTAAGGAGTTTGAAAAGTGGAGAAAGTATTTTTGTGAAATTTTCTATGAATCTTCTATAATATCCAGTAAATCCAAGAAAAATTCTGACATCTTTTTGACAAATAGGAAATAAATTTTTAGAAATTATTTCTAATTTAGATGCATCCACTTTAATTCCATCACTCGAAATATGGTGGCTTAAAACGATCCCTTCATTGAACATCATAAAGCATTTCTCATGGCTTAATGAAATGTTTGCCTCTTTACATCTAATAAGAAAAAAATCCAAATTTTCAATAGCTTCTTCAAAAGTATGACCATACATAGTAAAGTCATCCATGTATACTTCCATGCAATCATGGATTAGATCAGAAATGATACCTAAGGTTGCTCTCGGAAATGTGGAAATGCATTACCTAATCCAAAGGGAAGAACCCTATAGGCATATGTTCCCCATGGACATGTAAAAATGGTTTTATCTTGATATTTTGGTGCTAGTTGCATTTGATTATACCCACTAAAACCATCTTAAAATGAAAAATACTTCTTTCTTGCCAAGGTATCCAATACTTGATCTATAAAAGGTAGTGGAAAATTATCTTTCAAAGTACCTTTGTTTAATTACCTATAGTCAATTCAGACTCTCCATTTTCCATTTTTCTTAGTGAAAATCACTAAAGGGGATGCCCATTGAGTATCTGGTATTCGATAGATGAATTTCACATTAAGTAAATTTCACAATTCCTCCTTAACAATTTCTCTGAGATTAGGATTCATCCTTCTCCAAGGTTGTCTAACTAGTTTGGCATTGTTTGAATGTAAATATGATGCATACAAGTTTTAGGATCAATACATTTCATGTCAGTGTACTCCCATGCATAAATAGAAGAGAGATTTTGTAGCATTTATATCAATTTTCTCTTTTGAAATTATTCCAAATTATTGTTAATATTTAATGTTTTATCTAAAATCAATTCTACTTGATAATTGTCAAACTTTTCCATAGAATGTAATGTCATTTGCTGAGATGATAAATATTCCTTTTTTTTATCAAGTAAGAGTAGGACATTCTATTAATCTAGCCAATAACACATAATTTACAAGAATCCGCACCAGCTCTGTGAGAGTTCAACAGGCAGCTGGGCAAGCAAAGATCTGGACCACGCACTCAAAACCATGAGAAGCCTAAACAAGCAAACAGAGGAATTACCTCTAGATATTTTGTACAAAAGAAAGAAGTAGACCCTCTGGTCATACTATCAAGCACCCAAAGAAACCTAGAACCCCTTGGAAGATGGGTCCACAGAATTGGGGCCCACGAAAGAGCACAAGTGACCCACCGAGGGTCCACAATACTGCTACCAAAGACCAGCAAACTATATGATTTGACTTGCCAGGATCAACATACATGCCCTAAAAACGGGCCCACTACAAACGCACACAAAAACCTGTCATACGGACCCGACGAAAGCTATAGGCTAGCTCTCTAAACTCTTTCAGGTCTAAAAAGTCAAACCCACATGCACGAACAAACCAACACTATTGATCACCCAATGAGGATCCAATGGTCTACGTGGATATCGGGTGGACAAGTAGCATGAGGGATAACCACCCAATGTAGGTGGTATTTTCTCACCTCTCACAGCTATGTGTCACACAAAGAGTGGAATTGGGGACTCCCTTAGAAAAACCAGAAACCACTTGGACCCCGTCCGATAAACCACTTGTGGTTTTAGAATCAAATGCCTCGCGGAATAGCTTGCGCACTCTTTTGCCAAGTTATAGCCTTTAAATTAGAACACCAGACGGTTCTTGTGCCTTCCTCCCATATTCTCTACCAACTCCCAAACACAATCAAAATTACCACATGAAGTTTTGGTCAATGGACAACCAAACCTTTGGTACTTCCAAAGTCGATCCTCTTGCCACACATCCGATGGAATATTGAACTTTGGATTGCTGCCAAAACCCAAAAAGGGCCAATAGTTTAGGGTTCCCTGTCCTTCCACTTGTCTCCTGAACCACTTCGACCCTTCCTATGAAACCATAGCTCCAAATCGTTGTCCGCCTGATAGAGACAATCCTCCAATAGTTTTCCCAGTGGTAAAAAAATCCCAAGCATACCAAGAATCACTATCCATATTAGTGATTCCTTTGTTTACCAAACGATCCACTAACAAGTTAGCTTTCCTTTTCACATGGAAAAAGCTAGCAGTTTTTAAGCTTTGCAAATGGGAGTGGATACAGTGAAAGACCTACAGAAGCCTCTAATGCTTCGAAACTTTATCTGGAGAAGTTCCATTACATATTTTCTTGGCCACTCTAATAATCAATTCCTAGTCTACTTCAATGATAACATTATGCGAATTTGTGTCCAACAAGATTTCCAAGCATTGCTCTAGATCCATGAGCTCTGCCATGTTATTAGTGGCCTTACCCCAGTGGCCTTGGAAGATCTTCTTTATTTAACCCTATTCATCTCTTATAGCACCCCCAAAGCTAGCTAAGCATGGATTTCCCTTAGAAGCTCCGTCTATATTAACCTTTAGGAAACCATGAGGAGGAGGCTGCCAAATGTCACTATTTTCATTTATTTGGCTTACTCCCTTGATTATGCCTTGTGGGCTAATGGACTGGAGACCCAAATGTAGTAAAATACTCACTTCTTGGGGCAAGGGAGGATCCTTAGGAATTGTCCTCAACAGGATTTCTATTGTGTCTTTGAGCTGCCTTAAAATTTGGTCAATATTGTGTTGTGGCTTGCTTGCTTTGTTTTTGAAGATTTGACTGTTGCGCTCTTTCTAAACATTCCAAATAAAAAAACCTGGAACCAAAATCTAGGCTTTATTAATAATTTCATCCCCTGAGAAGTTGTTCCTCCAATTCTTCAAAGTATTGGATATGTTGAGATTATCCCTATCTGATTGTTTAAAGATTGAGGCTACCCAGTCCCACACATTGGATGTGAAAGGACAAAGGTTGAGAAGGTGATTCATCATCTCCTCTTATGAGCCACAAAGGTAACATTTGGAAGGGCCAATAAGGCCTTTTTTTAGGAGATTCTCCCAAGTTAAGATTTTCCTTTGATGCACTAGCCAGATGAATAACTTTATTTTCATCCAGTGGGGGCTCTACCATAGTTTCTTCCAGACTCGATCAGGATTCAGATAGTTAAATCATGTTACTTCTTGTTTAGCTTCTTTGAGGTTAAAGTTACCTTCAGTGTTCTTTCCCCATCTTAATTGATTAGGTAAGGAGGATACTAGAATCCTTTTATTCTCTAGAGCTTGGGTGAGAGCTTTTGCCTGGGCCTTCAGAGGACTCTCGTCACTATAGCCTAGATCCTTCCAAATCCTCCATTTTCCATTATTCCTTTCCTGGTCCCAGAAGTCTTTGACCATAAGAACCTTTGTTGTTTGTGTCACTCTTGAGAGCTGCTAAGTCATCCTTATAAAGGTTGGGTTCCTGTTTCTAGTTATCCTCCCAAAATCATGCTAGGTTCCCTGTTCGAATTTCCCAGAAGCTATGTTGTTGAACAACACTTTTATTTTCCCAGGCAAGGTTCTAAATATGGCAGCCCCTGATTTTCCCTGACATTCTAATGTGATCCTTTTCCTTCCAATACTTGGCATATTTTTGTTTCCAAAGCTTAGCCCAGGGAGTTGTCGACTCCTTAATCCATCTCCACCAAAATTTGGCTCCCGCAACTCTACTGAGGGTTTCAGTGTCATGCAGCCCCAAGCCACCATGGCTTTTGGGCCTGCATATCTTATCCCAGGCAACTAAAGCCCACTTCTTCTTCTCTTCTCCTCTATCTCACATAAAATCCATTTGTATGCTCTTGATCTATTGTTTAATACCTTTAGGAGCAGGAAGAGCTGAGAGCATGAAAATGGGAATTCCCTGAAAGACCGCCTGTGTGAGAACAAGGCACCCTACCAAATTAAGTGGCCCGCATGTCCATTTTCTAACCTTGTCCTGAAGTTTGTTGATTATTGGCTACAACACTTTCTTGCTTAGAGGTCTATTAGTAAGGGGTATTCCTAGATACTTTGAAGGTAGTTGTTCCCTCTGAAACCCACAAATTCTGGTAATATTTCTCTGAATAGCAATGTTAGTGTTAAAGAAAAAAACTTTTGATTTATTGAGGCTTACCTTTGTGCCTGCTGCCATAGCAAAGTCATTTAAGATGTGTTTGATTTCTTTGGCTTCCCTGATTGTGGGTACGCCCTACAGAATAGTGTCATCCACAAATTTTTGATGAGTGTTTGCCACTCCATCTAAGGTGAGCTTGATACCCTGGATCCAACCTTTAGAATTTTCCATTTTCATCGCTCTGCCTAGCCCTTCCATCATGAGAATGAAGAGGAAAGGAGGGAGTGGTTCTCCTTGTCTAAGACCTCTAGAGGGTGTGAAGGTTCTTGAAGGAGCTCCATTCAGCAGTATGGAAAAACTGGTCGTGGTGACAAGTGCCATAAGCCATCTTATCCAATTTTGGTCAAAGCCATAGGCTTTTAGAACTGCTCTTATATAAGACCAACTTAGCTTTTCATAGGCTTTCTCTAGGTCCAACTAAATGATCATGCCAGCTTCTTTGTTGCTTTTGAGAGAGTGTACCACCTCATGATCTTGGATGATATTGTTGAGGATTTTTCTTCCTTCCACATAGCCCATTTGCTCCTCCGAGATGAGAGATGGTAGAAGGCGCTTGATTCTATTAGATATCACTTTGGAGATAATTTTGTACACCACATTACATAAGACTATGGGTCTGAAACCATCCAAAGTCATGGAATTTTCCTATTTTGGGATCAAAGCAATGAAGGAAGCATTAAGAGCCTTCAAAACCTTTTTGGATTTTCTTGAGTCTTCCACAACCTCAAGGATATCATGTTTGAATGTTTCCCAACAGGGTTTGAAGAAGTCTACATTGAACCCATCCGGGCCTGGGGCTTTTCCATTTTGCATTTCATTAATCATTCCACTAACCTCCTCTTCTGACACTGCCCTGTTAAGATTGTGGTTTTCCTCTCTGGTGACCAACTGAGGGATATACTGAGTGAATTGGTCAATGAACCTGGATCTATCCTCCAGAGGTTCCTCTGCTATATTGAGGAAGTGTTGTACAAGGATTGATTCCATATCGTTGTGAGAGACAAGCTCTATCCTTTAAGAATCTTGAGCTTTGTGATTGTGTTATGTGCCCTGTTAGCCATGGTGGATTTGTGAAAGAATTTTGTATTCCTTTCTCCCTCTCTAATCCACTGTATCCTTGATTTCTATCTCCAGAATATTTCCTCTCTCAAGCATCGCTCTTCCCATTCTCCCTGCAAAGAGTCAGTTAGTTTTTTCCTCTCCTCGGTAAATCCATCTTTGATGCTGATCTGATTGATCTCCTGGAGCTTTTGCTCAGCTTCTCTTTTGGCTTTGAAGATATCACTAAATTCTTTTTTGTTCCAATCTTTATGTTTGGATTTGATGTGTTTGAGTTTTTGTTGGAGCATGAACATTCTAGTGCCTTGAATGTTCAAATCCTCTCTCCACCATTTGTTAATATTACTGGTGAATTTAGGGTGAGAGAGTCAGGAATTTTCGAACCTAAAATGTCTATTTATTGGTGTCCCATAAAGATGGCTTCCAGTTGTACAGGCTAGTGATCCGATCCTCCAGAAGACAGAATAGAAGTTGTCATGGCAGGGCCCGTGAGAAGGAGGTCCTCTAAAATAATAAATCTATCCAGTTTGGAGGCAACTTGAGAAGCCCCTACCCTCTTGTTGTTCCAAGTGAAGGTTCCATTTATTGTTTCAGTGTCCACTAGCCCCATGTTCATTATGAAGTTTTGGAAGGCCATGGATTCTCTTCCTATCTATCTAATACCACTTTTTTTCTCTAAGAGAGATCTTATCATATTGAAATATCCAGCAATGATCAACGGCAAGTTGGGGTATCTTTCCCTTAGATCCTCGGGGGAGATGAGAAGCTTGAGTTTGTATGCTAGCTTTTGAGGTCCATAAACATTTGTGATCATGTATATTTCCTTATCACCTATAGGTTGACATACGAAAGAAAGATAGTTCCTAGATGCTTCAGCATCCAGGATTCCAAATTTTTGTGGCTCCCACAACGTGAGAATCCCCTCTGCCGAGTTGCTTGCTTTAACCTCTAGATACTCATACTTGATTAGCAACTTATTATGAATTTCTCTAATCTTATCCATCGAACATTTTGTCTCATGAATAAAACCATATCTGGTTTTTCTTCTTTAATTCTATTACTGAGATTCCTTTGTTTCCTTCTATTTCCTATGCCTCTAATATTCCAGGTTGTGAGCTTCATTAAGAAAGGTTAGTAAAGGAATAAATGGTAAGATCTTTCATCTTAACTAAGTTAATCAGTAGTTTCCCACATTCATTCAGCAACTCATTCTGTCTTTTTCTTCCTCTTTTCCTACCTGAGTTCTTTGGAGATTGTCCTTGTACATTCTCCATCATTTTGACCCCACTGTGCTCCTACTTTCATGATTTCTTTTGACTCCAGTTCCCTTCGATTATGATATCCATAGAAAAAGTTGTTGCACCCTGTCATAATCCTCTTTTGGCAGGGAGTCTACTCCTATGGTCATCCCTTGTTCCAGAAATTTTTCTAGATCTAGATTTTCCCTATCTAGAATCTCCTGTAGTTCATGGTCCTCCATTCCTACTTCACTTGGAGTCATCACATGGTCCCTAATTATCTCCATACAGCTTGGTAGATTGTCCTTTTGCTGGTTGTTTACTATGATATCCTCCATGCCCGCTTCCTTTTCCTTCTCATTGTTTATGTTCTCCATATCTTGGACTGTTTCCTTGTTCCCCTCTTCTTCCTCTAGGATCTTGAAACGATTGTGTCTTGAATGTCTATACTCATTTATATTCTTTTGTGGGAATTTACCACCTTTCCCTTTTCTCCCAACCTTGGTAAAACCCTCGTGATTTTTATCCTCAGTAGTTTTCGCATTTCCTTCCATATTGTTTGTTGGGCATTCTCTGAATAAATGCCCATGTTCATGGCATTTGCGGAACCTAAATGGGATGTGCTCATAATCCACATTCTGCACCCATTCTTCATCATATACTTCCAAAATTATCGCTTCTGGAAGGGCTCTAGATAAGTCCATTTCCACACATATTCAAGCAAAGGAGGTATATCTTGCTTTCAAGGTCGCCTTTAAAATCTTTAGGAAATGCCCCAGCATGTTTCCTATTGTTTACAAAGATTCTGGTAGCCAATAATCCATAGGAAGGGATTATAGTCTAATCCATACCGGTACCGATGTGAATGTTTGACGTTTCAGGACAAAGTTCATCATCCATGGCCACATATAGAGTCTTGTCGTAGCATAGAAATATGGTCCTCCCTCGAAAACTCTATCTTTATCCTCTAGGCTCGTGAACACCACTGCAATGAAGAACTTAGAACCTAGATGAAGATGTATTTCCCGCTTTGGCTTCCAGTGGCTCCTTATCCAGATGTGTAACGCCCTCTCCGTCGACCATAACACTATAAATTTGCATATGATCGCATGTTTCGTCATATGATCCCTATATGCTTGAAGTGTTGGATCACTCAATATGACCCAGGGAATAATGCTCGACTTGGGTTTGCATACCACTGTTGTCCTTATGGAGTTAGGTTTTCCACTACTGCCTCCATTCTCCTTCTCCTTATTTTTTTTTAGTTGATCCGCTTCATGTTCCTGAAGTCTGTTTCTTCCTAGTGTTCATTTGCTTCTTGCCTCTGATACCTTCTTCAGAGGTTTTTTAAAAATGCTACTTTCCCACGTCCTTACTTCCATCTGTAACTACCTGACTGTAGGAGGGAGAAACACTCCCCCCTGCACGTCCCACCATGGTCCCCAAAGCCAAAACCCTAGTGCCAACTTCATCCGTAGCTCAAGTTTCAGAGCTCCACCAGCCTTATCCCCTCTTGAGATGATAAATATTCAATATTGCATTGTTCTTGAAAACTTTGATCTTGCTCACAATATGAAGAAGAATAATTATTATTCATTAAATTTATCAATTGATCTTCTTCATCTAATAGTGAAAGGATATAAACTGGGTGCAAATAATTAAAGTCTTCGTTATCATCATCTATCCAATTCTCTCTTTCTACTTCAGTTTTTTTTTTTTGCTAGAGGATATGTAAATATCTTAGTGGAACTTCCATCGGAGATATAAATATCACCAAATCTATAGCTTATGAATGCATCAATTGTAGCTAGCCAAGGTCTTCCAAGGATTAATCGACGACCTCCTAAATTATTCTTGGGAGTTAAAATCATGAAATATATAAGATATTCCAAATAATATAGAGAAGCATACACATATTCTAATACTTCGTTTGGTTTGATAAAAAATATATCTACTGTTATCACCCCAAAAAACTCTCCTAGGTTGTAGTTTGAAGATGCTCAGAAACATTACAAACTCAACTAAATGTTGGAAATGGATGAATGGAAGGAATTAGGCTTGTTCAAGCCAGATAACCACTCCTACTTTGCTTGACTCCAGACATGCGTGAACACCCACAGACTACAAGGCTTTAGACCGCCAATTACTCACAGTTTAAGGATTGGGTGAATATGAAGAATACTGACCACACCAGTAGATGCACAAGAGCTTGTGATGGCTAGCTGCAACTACTAAAGAGGTCTATAAATCTAACTCCATAATGCACAGACAGGATGATGGCTCTCTGGCATTAAGTGAAAAGAAACCTAAACAACACAATCACTGATACATACAAGATTCTAACACAAAGGTAGGATGACAGCTCCTCTAATGCTAAACATCAAGAGTTCAAGAAAACTACATAACAGGTATAGGGTAGAATAGAATAGGAATGGAAAGTGAGAAATTAACAGCAAAAGAAGCTTGTATTGGCTGAAAATGAAGACGAGACCCTACAAGTATCAAAGCAGCTATAGTCTCCAGAATTTGAACCTTACATCAAAACAACAACCATCAACCTTGATTACATCTTGTTTCTGGGTATATATAGAGTGTCGTTACTAAGGCACTCAGCCATTCTAGGTGTGGAGGGGTCATAATTGGCCACCAACTGCTTTAACTGATTGATGGAGTCTCTGGTGCAATTTTCCTACTTTAATGAATAAATCTGATCTTCTTAGGTGCTCTACTATCCTTCTCGGGTGGCTGGAGTGTCATATGGAATGGAGTCCCATAATTGTTAAATACATTTGCTTGATAGAGCTCTGTCCTTTTTCTTCTTGGCCTTATTGTCTCTTGAATGTGGTTGTTATTGAACTATTGCAATCAGTACTGAAGACTGGTTATTTTCATCCTTCGGGAGCACGGAATGATCAAATGTTGCGTACTGCATGGCAGATGGATGAACTGGACGGAGGAACGAGATAGGTTGTCGGATTGATCAGATGGACAGTAGGTATGACTTGGCGGGGAATACAGGGATATATGGAAGCGAAGTGAATGCAGGTCGTTGGATCTCGGGCAAGCAGATCCAAAACTCATTTGGCTTCGAAGATGAGCGGGCATTACCGAGCGGAGAAATGGGTTTGAGCGGTAAGTGGTATTTTTCACACTGTCGTTGAGGGTTGGGTGGTAAATGTACAATGGCGTGCGATACTAATCGGAGGGCAACGCGTGGTGGCAGAAACTGCTTTTGATCGCGTGTTAACAGGTTGTCACTTCGTGGGCGCGGGAAGAGTGAAAGCGGTCCGATCGTGGTGGAGATGATCGGACAGTGGGAAACAAACTGTCAGATTATTCATTGAATGTGGCAGGGGATCATCGGATCGAGACGTGGCGATCGACGGCTATGATTAAAAGGTGGCTATGGGTTATAGAGGCGCAGGGTTGTGTGGTGGCGATGCTATGGGGCTTTAAACTTAGCGCTTTGGGGCTTGAAGAAACAGGGGCTTATGCCGAGTTTTGGAGGAAAAGCAGGGATATCGAGGTTAAGGGAGAGTAAGTGGAATGAAGGAGAAGAAGGAAGATGACTGGCACAAACTCCCTTTTGAGCATAAACACATGGCTGAGCTTGTATTTGACCCTCCAAATGTCAAGATATGTAGCAGAGCTAACATTGGCTCCTTCTAGGGATGAGATCGTCCCTGTGAGGTCTCAAGAACTACAGATCATTTCCTTTCCTGTGAAAACCACATTAGAAAAATCTCCTAGTGTTCCATTGGGCATGGACTTTGATTGGGCTTACACAAAAACTGATAAACTAACGTATTTACAACCTTAAGGCCAAAAGACCTTAAATAACATAATTTCCATAAAGTGCCCATTGAGTAGGCCATCAAAAACTGTTTCCCCTCCCATACTTTGCAGTATGAAGGTATTGTTCACTTGAATATGAGAGGTGATAAAAGGCCCTGCCCTATCCAGAAATCATCAAACTTCCCATGGTTGCCTTTCTTCTCTTTCAATGCATCCCACATAAGAACCAAGTCTCTAACTTGAAAATTATTTGCCTTTGTCCTTCTGTCAAAGACCTCCTTGATCTTCTTCTGACGTGTTACATATTCTTCAACCAGCTGTTCTCTGATTTGATGTACCTCTGCTAAATCAATGATTCTTTTTGCCATATCCTCTTCCTCATTCTGCTCTTCTTGTAGGAACTTTGCCACAGGGAGGGTTAGCTAAATTGGGAACACTGCCTCAGTGCCATACACCAGCTTGAACAGAGAATTTCCCGTGGATTTCTTGGTGGTCACTCTCTCAGCCCATAGTGCATATTTGAGCTTAGAATCCCAATTCTTTTTGTTGTCTTCCAACAACTTTTTGATTATCATTATCAAGCTCTTGTTGGAAGATTCTGCTAAACCATTGCCTTGAGGGTAATATGAGGTGGAATGAACCAGCTTAATGCCCATCGAGTCACACATGTCCACCAATTTTTTTGCCCTGAAGGTTGATGCATTGTCTGTGACTAATTTATGTGGACAACCAAATCTGGTGAAGATATTCTCTGTCAAAAACTTCATGACCACATGATGATCAGCCTTTCTGGTAGGGATGGCCTCAATCAATTTAGTGAAATAATCTGTGGCCAATAAAATCCATCTGTGTTGGCCACTGAAATGTGAGTTGATTTCTCCAATGAAATCCAAGCCCCATTGCTGAAAAGGGCCACTAGCATGTATAGGCTTTAAGGGTAGGGACTTCAATTGCTGCTTCCCTTCAAATCTCTAGCACCTGTCACAAGATTTAACAAACGAAAATACATCAGAAAATAAGGTGGGCCAATAGTACCCAGCTCTGAGGACCTTGTGGGCTGTAGTCTTCCAATAGTGATGTCCTCCATAGATGCTGGAATGGAACTGCCGCATGACTTCAATGGATTGTTCTTTATCTAGACACCTCAAAAGAATTCTAGTGGGGTCCCTCTAGTAGAGCAGATTTTCATGGATGCAATATTTAGTTTCCCTGAGCTTAATAGTTTGTGCTTGGCTCAAACTAAGATCTGGAGGAATTTTTAGCTTTAGCAAGAATTGAGCTATTGCTGAGTACCAATCACAAGAAGCTATATTTTCCGCTAATGATTGATTTTTCCCTGGTTCGGCTATTTCTTTTGTTGCCTAACCATTTTTTCAAATCATGCTTATAAAATCCATGTCCAGCATTCTGCAATTTTCTTCAGCCATTAATCTGGAAAGACCCTGACCTCTGACAAGCTTGGTGGGCTTCAGTGCTATGTTAAACTCAATTAGCTTTGAAATCCATTTAGCCCTTCTTCCATCAGCATCAAGCTATGTTAGGACATCTTTTATCGAAGTAGAGGGTACATATTCAATTACCTTAGAATGCTGAATGTAAATTTTGAAAGCTTTAAAGGACTTGATAAGGGCATATGCTTGTTTTTCAATGATATCATACCTCAACTCAGCATCGCTTAAGGTTTTGCTGAAAAATGCCACTGGATGCTCTGAACCTTCCTCATCCCCATGTGATAAAACTACTACAAGGGTGTCTTCTGAGGCAAATGAAAATATATGGAACTCCTTGCTGTAATCTAGACTTCTTAAAGTGGGAGCTTCCATAATAGCTTTCTTAATAGACTCAAAGGATCTTCTTGCTGAATTAGTACATTTTATCTCTGACCCCTTTCTTAACATGGAGGTAATGTGTTTTACAAGTTGTGCAAAATTTGGGATGAACCTCCTAACAAAATTTACTTTGCCCAGAAAGGACTAGATATCTTTCTTTGATCTTGAGACAGACAAGGTATGTATTGCTTTTACTCTTTCTGGGTCAATTCGAACACCTTCAAGGGAAACAACATGCCCTAACAACTTGCCTTCTTTTAAAGCAAACTGTGACTTTTTAGGATTGACTGAAATCCCAAACCTTCTACACTTCAGGAACACTTTCTTCAAATGCTGCAAATGGTCATGATGGCTACTGGAGTATACTGTTATATCATCTAGGTAGATGAGGACAAACTTATCCTTTTATCCCACAAATTCTATATCCATAGCTCTCTGAAAGTTGGCTCCAACATTCATCAACCCAAAAGGAATCTTGGAGTACATAAAAGTGCCCTACGGAGTGGTGAATGTAGTCTTCTCTTGGTCATCTGGATGCACAGTGACCTGATTGTACCCTGAAAATCCATCCAGGAAAGACATTACTTTGGCCCCTGAGACCTTCCGCAACAAGTGCTACATTTTGGGTAAAGGATAATTGTCTTTCTTAGAGCATTTGTTTAAGTTTCTGAAATCAACACAGATCCTGATTTCTCCACTTTTCTTTCTCACCACAACCAAATTGGCTACCCGTTTTGAATATCTAAGAGGGACTATGATTTTGGCAGCCAACAACTTCTTGATTTCTCTTTCAATTAGAGGAAGGAGAAAGGGGTTTATTGGTCTCAACTTCTTCTTGAAAGGGATGGTGTCTTTCTCTAAAGGGATTTTATGCTGGATAATCTTTTTGTCATATGTTTTCAGGCCACTATATTCCCAGGTGAAGACATCAACAAATTTCTTCATTAAATTGCAGTATTCAGAACATTGGGCAGCAGATAGATGGGTGGATAGATATATATATATCTTGGATGATCTAGGCTCCCTATATTGTGGCTATGGATTGCATATTGATCTTCTTTTTGGGTAGCCTTATAAGGCACATCATTCTGGTCAAATAGCTTTTCTAAAGGAACTAGACCCTTAGGTATATGATTGCTGGACAATTGGACAATGCTATCTTTACCAATTCTGTTTCTAAACTAGGATTGGGGATTTTCTTCCAAGGCTTCGTTCTCTTGGTCAATTTGCATTTCAGAGAATTCATCAATGACTTGTAGAAACCTATTCACTTCATCATCATCTTCAAAAACTTTCCAATGCTGGACATTATCAGGCAAGGATGGTCTATATTTCATCTAGACTTCATACACTAGTCTGGGAGGCATGGGAGGGATGAACATGCTAGCAGACACTGCAAGGGAATCAGCAAGATGATTTTTAACTCTAGGGATATATGAGATACAAAAATTCTCAAAAGAATTTTTGAGTCTCCATACCTCATCTCTATATGCTTTCAACCTTGGGTGCTTTTCTTGAAAAGTTTTGTTCACTTGCTGAATGATAAGATTAGTATCTCCAAACACCTTTATGTTTTTTATTCCTCTGTTTTTTGCTGCATTAAGACCCAATATCAAAGCTTCATACTCTGCTATATTGTTGGTAACTTGAAAAGCCAGCTTAAGAGACAAATGTGTGCTTTCTTGTTTTGGAGATATCAGCACCACTACTACTCCTGCAGTTTCCCTGGAACATGCTCCATCAAAGAACATCTCCCAAACCTGACCTCCTTGCTCTTCCCCTGCCTAATTCACTAGTTTCTTAATCTGCATTAAGGCCTTCTAAGACTCTTCAATTTGGAGAATACATGCTCCAATGTCAGTGTCCACAGCATAAATGGGATGATTAGAAGGATTCTTCTCATCACTGATGATGTAGGCCAGTTGTGCTTCTCTGTACAATATCCTACTTTCTCCTCCAAAAACTAGGACAATGGCATAAGATAAGTCATTATGTAATCTCCCACCTAGTCTCTTAATCCATCCTCTGGACAACAACATGCCAAACTTAGGAGGGACATCTGCTACCACAATGTCCATCACCATGCTCCTCATGGGTAGCTGAGTTAGGGTAATGGCTAGATCTTTAATTAATCCTAGTCATTTCACCTTTCTTGAATCAAATGAGAATAAATCATGATATGGTCTAGTGATATCAAGGCCTAACTCTTCCATGATAGCTTTGGGCATCAAATTATGGCTGGCCCCTGTGTCTAGTAGGCAATTATGGAGGATTTTTTCATGAATAGTAAAAGAGATATAAAATGATGGGGAATTATCATCAGCAGGTTTAGTCATTGGGCTAAGCACGACTGCAAGCTTATCATCTTCCAAATTGACAAAGTTAGTGGAGGTTTGTGTGGCTTTCAGCTCAAGGGCCTCAAGGATAGGCTTCCTAAACACTTCATTCTTTACAAGTTCTATCAGAGGTACATATATTTTTAACTTCTGGACTTCTGATTCAAAGCTGAAAGGGGAAGGGAGCTTGTCAGGACCTCTTACCTCTTGAGTTGGGGCTTTGAGGATGACTGGATCAGCTACTGGTCTTTTCTATCTGGTATTCTGTGGCTCTGTTGGGACAACTTTTTGGGTAGGATTCTCCTTGGCATTGCTTGCTTTTGACCTCAGATTGTATCTTCATTGTTCACCAGTTTGCAGAATAGCTTCTCTGTCCCATTCTTGATTGGTTTGGTTTTGTAATAATGATTCTTAATAGATAGCCAATGTCAAAAAGGCAACACTACCTTTATCTTCCATGCAATGAATTTCATCCTCTTCTTCAAGCTGTTCCTCCTCCTCCATGACCACATTTTGGAAAGGAGCTTTAACCTATTTTTCTTCATTTGCCTCTCTACCCCTCTGAATGATTTGCAATTGTTCATTTACTCTTCTTAATGGATTTGGATTTCTTGGAGCAATTGTGTTTTGAAGCCTTGTCTTTCCAGTGCTCTGCTCAACTTTCAACTTAGATATCTCAGCAGCCAATGACTCTATCATTCTAATCATTTTGTCTAACTTAGGTTCTAAAGATGAAGCAGAGGAGGATGAAGCCTCACCTCTCTACTTCCTTCTGTCAGCATGACTTTTGAGCTTTTCTGCAGCAATGATATTCAACTCCACCTCTAAAGCTACATCTTGCATATCAGCTAGAGTGGCACATCTTCTTTCTCTTAAGAGTAGGCCGAAAACAGAGTCAAAAGCATTGGCATAGGTGAGTTTGGCAAAGGTGAGGGTAGGCTTTACTTCAGCTGGTATCTTACTATACATGCAGTTAAATCTCTTATTAAAATTAGGCAATGATTCCCCATTTTCCCTCTTAAGGTTACCAAACTCAGTATGGTAATATAGCAAGTCCTTTTTATCTCCCGAGTTCTTCAAAAATACATCATCTAATGCTTCAATGTTTGTTATAGACCTAGGGGCTAACTCCCTGAACCATTTTCTAGCCTCTCCATCAAGGCTCTGGACAAATACTCTCATCCACACATCATCCTCACCGATATCTAGGTTATCAGCATAACTATAAAAAGATTCAAGGTGTTGTTCAGCTGTTACCCCCTCTGTACCAGTGAACTTAGGCATGTATTTCTGATATTCTCCTACAGGCATGGCATTCAAAGGAACAGGCAAGACCAAGGGTCCATACCTAGCAGCTATGATTCTTTCCATCTTTGTGGGGGCTTGTTGGCCTGCCATGACTGGGGTAGGTGGAGGGATACTAGAAGATTGGATGGTAGGGAGCAGTGAAATAGATTATAGAGACAAAGGAATGTGATGGACTGTATGGGAGACTTTCTTTGGACTGAGATCCAAAGGGGAGCTAAATAAACAAGGAGCTTTATGAATCTCTGAAGGAAGTTCTTCACTAACAATGCTAGGCCCTATATCTTCAAATTGCACATTCTTAGCTATAATCTTTTCCTGCAGAGATACATAAGATTTCTTAGGCTTAGCTAATCCTGATGCTCCTTTCTGTGATGGTTTCTTTGACTTGACAATTTTTTCAAGGTCAAGCACTGGATCAGCCGGTGATTTCTTAGGATTTCTCTGAGTATGTCTCACAAACTAAGCTAGAACTATGATGTGGAGTCGCCACTAGGTTAATTCTCCAGTAGAGTCACCAGATAGATGATTACAACCAAAAATGTTCCCAGAATTTGTCTATCATCAAAATCTGGAACTGTGTCGTTCTCCAAAGGAAGCTGAGTTTCAATCTCCTCTCCCTGGAAATGACGCCAATTAATGTTATCATCCCCAAAAACTCTCCTAGGTTGTAGTTCGGAGATGCTCTGGAACATTACAAACTCAACTAAATGTTGGAAATGGATGAATGGAAGGAATGAAGCTTGTTCAAGCCAAATAACCACTCCTACTTTACTTGACTCCAGACATCCGTGAACACCCCCAGACTACAAGGATTTAGACCACCAATTACCCACAGTTTAAGGACTGGGTGAATATGAAGAATACTGACCACACTAACAGATGCACAAGACCTTGTGATGGCCAGATGCAACCAATAAAGAGGTTTGTAAATCTAACTCCCTAATGCATAGACAGGATGACAGCTCTCTATCATTAAGTGAAAAGAAACCTGAACAACACATTCACTGATACATACAAGATTCTAACACAGAGGTAGGATGACAGCTCCTCTAATTCCAAACATCAAGAGTTCAAGAAAAATGCATAACAAGCACAACCTAGAATAGAATAGGAATGGAAAGTGAGCAATTAACAACAAAAGAAGCTTGTATTGGCTGAAAATGAAGACGAGACCCTGCAAGTATCAAAGCAGTTATAGTCTCTAGAAGTTGAACCTTACATCAAAACAACAACCATCAACCTTGATTACATCTTGTTTCTGGGTATATATAGAGTGTCGTTACAAAGGCACTTGGCCATTCTAGGTGTGGAGGGGTCATAATTGACCACCAACCACTTTAATTGCCTGATGGAATCTCTGGTGCAATTTGCCTACTTTAATGAATAGATCCAATCTTCTCAGGTGCTCTACTGTCCTTCTCGGGTGGCTGGAGTGTCGTATGCAATGGAGTCCCATAACTGTTAAATACATTTGCTTGATAGAGCTCTGTCCTTTTCCTTCTCATCCCTACTGTATCTTAAATGTGGTTGTTGAGGAACTACTACAATCAGTACTGAAGACTGGTTATCTTTGTCCTTTGGGAGCACGGAACGATCAAATGTCATGTACTACATGGCAGATGGACGAACTAGATGAAGGAACAAGACAGGCCGTCGAATTGAGCAGATGGACAACGGGTATGACTTGGCAGGGAATACAGGGAGATATGGAAGCAGAGTGAATGCAAGCCATTAGATCTTGGGCAAGCAGATCCAAAGGTCATTGGGCTTTGAAGATGAGCAGGCGTTACCAAGCAGAGAAATGGGTTTGAGCGGTAAGTGGTATTTCTCGCACTGTCGTTAAGGGTTGGGCGGTAAAAATACAACGGTGTGCGATACTACTCGGAGGGCGACGTGGTGGTGGAAACCACTTTTGATTGTGTGTTAACGGGGTGTCACTTTGTGGGCGCGGGAATAGCGAAATTCGTTCGATCGTGGCGGAGATGATCAGACGATGGGGAAACAAACAGGCAGGTTATTCATTGAATGTAGCGAGGGACCGTCGGATTGGGACGTGGCGATCAATCGCTATGATTAAAAGTCGGTTGTGGGTTACAGAGGTGCAGGGTCATGTGGTGGCAGTGCTATGGGGCTTTAAGCTTAAGGCTTTGGGGCTTGAAAAAACAGGGGCTTACGCCGAGTTTTCAAGGAAAAGCATGGATAGCAGGGTTAAGGGAGAGTAAGTGGAAGGAAGGAGAAGAAGGAAGATGACTGCCGCGAACTCTCTTTTGAGCATAAACACATGGACGAGCTTGTATTTGGCCCTCTAAATGTCAAGATATGTAGCAGAGCTAACATCTACTAATTCTAATAATGTAGGAGTGTATTGAAGATTAGGAAGCTTAAGTTGCTCCATTGTCGGTTTACTCATGATATTGATTTCTGCTTCTAGATCAATTAAAGTGTTTGGAATTTCAATACCATTGATATGAATTTTTACAATGGGGCTAATGGTCTCTAGATGTATTTTAACAATAGATTTTCCCATCATGATATCATCAATTTTTCCTACCAATTGCATTTTTATAACATCTTTTCTCCTTCATCCTAGTTTTCTAATGCATATCTCCTTAAAATTTTTTGAAAATATTGGTATTTCATTTATATCTTGTAATAAAGGAATTTTAATGAAAATATTCTTAATTTCATCTATCATATCATAATATGGTAAAACAATTTTCCTTTCTATTCCTTCATAAATTTTAAGCCTTCCGGGAAAAGGTGGATCCTGTAAAGAAACAAAAGTTTGTTCTACTAGAGGAACTATAGGAGCTTTCTTTATTTTCTCATCCTTTGATGGTATTGGAACATATTCCTTTAGAGGAATATTTTCTTGATCAATATTTGCATATTTCTCATGAAATTCATCCTCTTTATATTTTTGGATGGCGATTGTTGGTGACTTATTTTGCAAAACCCTAACATATCTAAGTTGAACATTAATTAGACATAATGGAGTAATCATACAGGCTTGAAAAATTTGTCCTTCAACATTATAAATAGCATGCTGATTTTTATTGTTTGGATTTTGAGGAAATGGTAATGAAAGTTGTTGATTTGGATTTTGAAATTGAGAAGGTTGAGTTGGTTGAGGAGGATAATATTGTGGTGGAAAAGAGGGATATGGTTGTTGGAATTGAGGAAATTGAGGATATTTTCCATAAGGATTTTGGCAACCTTTTGCCCAAGATGCATTTTGAGATTGTGGGGGGCATGGTTGCCATAGGATGGGTGCAGTCCAATTTTTTTGTGGTTGTGCATATGATTAAGTATTGAAACCTTGAGTCATATTTTATTGTTGATTTTTCCATGGTATTTTAGCAATAAAACAAAGAGATTTAGCTTGGCTTGTCCCAACTTCATCTTCAAAAACAGCTTCAAGGTTAGGTATTCAAGGGAATTCCTTCATCTTACGAATTTTAGCACATATGACACAAATTTCTATACTATCAAGGGGACATTCTCTTAAGGCAGGTTTTCTTCCTACACTTCGGACAAAAAATAGATAATGCATCATTCTCGGTTTTTTCTTGTTTTCTATCTTAAGGGTATGTAGTTGTTCACTAAGACTCCCTAGGATTTCTATTTTGAAATTATCAAGAAAATTGCATATTTCAGCTCTACTTATTGTTCTAGTTGAAACTTTATTAATTCTCGATATCACATGATCTCTCATTTTTTTGCTAGTTCTAGCCTTACCCCTTGAAATATGTTTACACAAATCACAGCTTTCCCCAAATGAAAGTTGTGAAACATATCCCTTTCCCATTAAATTAAGAAAATCAATCCATTAATCTCTAATAGATTAAAAAAAAAAAATAGTGTTTCATCATCCAAATTATACACTTAGCCTTTTTTATGCTGTAAGAAAATCTTTCAACTAGATCTTCAAGGCTTTCATCTTCTTTTTGCATCATCTTAAAGATTTAATCTTTAAGGTTATGGGGCATGCAATAATCCTTATATGTTTCTAAGAACACATTTTTCATTTCTTCCCATGTTCCAATTGTATGTGTTCCTAATCCCATAAACCATTTAAATGCTTCATCTTTAAGAGTTCCTGGGAATAATTTCAATTTTTTAAGATCAAGTAAGTAGTCATAAGTTTTACATAAAACCTCAAACTCAAAAAGAAATTTTTCAAGGTCCTCATTTTTCAAACCATGGAATTAGGAAGGATGGAGGGTGAGATCTTATTCATTGTGGTTGTGGTATATTCATCAACGATGGGAAATCCACAAGGATCTGGTTCTCCCCTACCACCTCTACAACCTCAACCTCCACCTCCTCCTCTATTTCCTCCTCTACCTCTTCCACCTCCAATCGTAAGTTCACCATTTAAATTATGCACTTCTCCTTCTCCTTCCCCTGCCGTTGTAGATTTTTCAGATCTACTATAACGCTATATAATGGGATTGTCTAGTTGTTCTTCCGGTTAATCTATTAATGGTGTGTTATAATAAATTTCTTCTGATTATTCTTCTTCTTCAATAGGAACTTCTACTTCTTTTCCTAATGGTTGTTCTCTTGTTGAAGAGAGGAAAATTACTCCTTCTATTAGGGATTTAGGTTCTTCAACTATAGCTCTAGTAGAGGAAGTTGGTGAATCGTTTGGTTGGATTTCATATCTATGCACCTCAGGAAGTCTATCTCTACCTGTCAATTATGGGATGTGAGTATGAGTAGATGGTGTGGTACTACGAGGTCTAGCGGGGCTGATTGATGATGTTGGAATTGAAATTATACCTCTACTTACAAATCTACCCCTCGAATCCCTTTCTTTATGAATAAATGATTTTTCCCATGCTTTAATTATGCCCTTAAAAAGTTGAATGCACCTAAAATGATATGCAAATCAGAAATAAAATCCTATATACACCTCCTCGACAACAATGCCAAAATGTTGGGTAATTTAATTGTTATCAAATTACTTCATTAATCATCAACCAAGATTCGTGTACTTATGAAATGTATGTGCACTATCTATGCTAGGATTCTTTCAGTGAATTGATTGAATCTAGGAATGAAATTAATCCTAGGTATGGAAAAATGTTTTAATGCAATTTAGAGAATAATAATGCACATGTTCTTTCAATTCACTATTATATCAAATCCTAATTAACCAAATTGAAATTCACTATTTTTCAAAAATTGAAAATCCATCTAAATTGCAAAATTCAAACTTACTTCTAATGGCATGAAAGGAAATGCTAGAAACCCAATTTCAAAAAAAACAATCTAGTTTTATTTTATAGAATTTAAAACAATCTATACTATCTTGTAGAAAGAAACTTATACACTTAATTAGAGTAAGGAAATTCTATGCTAATTGCATGAAAGAGAAATGGAAATAAAAAGGATATAATTCCTAATTGCAGAAATGGAAAACTTATAACTTTAGAATGATTACTTGTGTGTTATTTAGCCTCTAAAGATTGTTTCATCATCATTTAAGAAATTTAATTAATCTATGAAACATTTAAGTGCTAGAAAGATGATACATTCAAGAATCAAAATGAAAATTATAAAAATGTAACTATGATGAGAACATATTACTAAAAGAAACTAAAGTGATATAAACAAGTCAGAAATGAAAAACAAAACTATAAACAAAACCTCACAACTCGATAATGGGGCCCTCCCATGAGTGTAGGTTAGCTATCACTTACCATATCTCTCACGCATGCATTGAGAACAACATAATTATATTAATTTGGAATAGGGTATCATTGGTCTTCACAACAAAATAACTATAAAAATAATATTCAAACTTTTTTTCTAGGTCTCAGCTTAGTGTGGCTTACAGCCTTGATAAAAACTTCATAAAATGAATTTTAAGAGTTTTAAGCTGATAAAAAATGAGCTAACTTAACATCTACAAAATAGATTCACTTTGAAACTCAATCTCCTTATGACCTTCTACGGAAAGAAAAAGTCATAGGAGATTCATCTCGATCCATATTGTAATAGCTGAATAAATATTCATCACACTTGCTTGATGTCATTATATTCCTCTGTTGCTTTTATTTGAGCGCTAATCATCATTCTTAGAGTTTGACTTTGAATTTGACTTTTATATTTCTCAATCCTCGTAGCTTGCCAAGTCATGCTGATAGGTGGTCATCCATATGGTGGAAAATTTTCATCTCCAGGTATTCTTCATCATTTTATTCAATTGTTGCAACCTGTCTAATCATGAATATTGTTGCAACAACCAACATTAGCTGCAAAATGTTTATGATTTTGTCATTGTAAGAATGTTTTCATGATAATTCATTAAGAAACAAATATTCTAAATATGGATGATAAATACCTTTTTAAGAGTTGAACTTGACCTTGAGCATGTTAAAACTACTATAAAATGGTGAGAAAAAGGTGAAATGAGATGGTAAAAGCTTGGTAAAAAATAAACAATTCCAGACTCAACAGTAGTTGAATTTTATTTATGTTTTTCAGACTCATTATAATTGAAAATAGTAGTGATCATTAATTATTTTGGGCTCAATAAAAATCCACAAGATAGTGGCATAAAAGTGTAAATAATATGGCTTGATAATAAGTAGTAGCAAGGAAGTGATCCTATTTATTAGAGGTATCTTTCTTTCATAATAAAGTATGTGAGTTGTTTCTTATAATTCTTGAATTTAGAACAAAATTTTCTATAAATTCCTATAACTCTAGGATTTTTTTAACATGGATATTTTCAATTCCTAGAATTTTAGAATTTAGAACAAAGTTTCCTATAAAATTCCTTCAATTAGAGGAACTTTTTAACCCGAATCTCTTCACTTTTTTGTCTAACTAAGGTTATTTTCAATAACTAGTCACTCTTGTTAGTCATTGTGTGAAGGGGGAATCAGAATCAACATCAACTACAAAAATTTCAATTAGCATCCACGAAAAGAATACTTTCTCAGGTTCCTGCAATTGAAGTTCCATTTCATGTAATGAAGTCCCATATTCCTGCAATTGAAGAACAATTTCATGTACTACAAGCTTCAATATAAAAGAAAACCTCGGCAGGAAGTATTTTACTCCATTTTTGCATACTAAAAATGAAGGTACCAAACAAGTTTATATTCAAAACTCTCCAGGAAAAAGGCAAATAAGTAAAATGTTTTGATTATATTTATTTATTAAATTGGAAATATTTTTAAATAATAGATTTTTCCTAAAAAAATCCTACAATGTATTTTTCAACATTATCCTATGACGCAAGAAAAACCACCAAAAGGATGTTTCCCTCGTTTTCATAATTACCTTATGTAAACATGTGGGTTATGGCCCACCTATACCAATCAGAAGCCTTTACATTGTGGATTTTATCTAAAACTTGACCAATCATCAAATAATGTTTTAACATATAATTCACCAACTAATGTTGGTCCCACCTGAATTCATATGCCCAGACATCAAATAGATTTAAAACCGCATCCATAAACTCCTCAGGTCCGCTCAGTAATTGAACAATAATTGAATAGCAATTGAACAACAATTGAATAGAAATTGAACAACAATTGAATAGTGATTGAACAACAATTGAACATCAATTGAAAAATGATTGAATAGCAATTGAATAGTGATTGAACAACCATTTAACAGGGTTCCTCCCACATTAACTTTCCCTTTTTGCAGAAATCTTATCAGATTAATTCTCCACCATTGATCTCATCATTATTCCGATGGTTGATGGTTCACCTGATCATCGCACATCACATATCGCAATTTCTCTCGGCCATGGTTCATTCACTCATGAACGATGCCATGTGATATTAATCTAATGGTCAGCATCAGCAGTGATCCAACGGTCTGTGGCCCTTCATTAACACACAGGTTACCAAACAACTTAACCCCCACTATTGACTATGACATAAGTAGTTGAAAATGTGATTGACGGTTGGGATTTAGTACGGCGCTTGAACCCCGATCAAGACACCCATAGACTTTGAACCTCCACAATTATGCATTTCACTTTCACTTGTTTCACTTCCTCGACATGACTCTTCTCTTGAATTATTCTTCCGCGTGCTTCTTTTAAAACTACTACCTCTAAGCTTTACGTTGATTTCTTTAATCAAATTCATATAGTTTGACCACTATCCTCCTCTACATTACTTAACACCACTTTGAACTGGAATACATAATACTTTTCGTATTATTTCTCTTCTTCCAGATTTCATAATCCATTCTTTACTTGACCTGTACATACATCTATTAAATCCCAACTAGAATCACATGGATTCTACCTAAATGGTAAGTCTTTTCTCACTCAAAAAGACTTTCAAAAATTCAACTTGAATTCATTCATCATGGTTTATCACAGAGAAACCATAAATTCCCAATTACAGATCACTCAACACATAAAACGAATGACACACACAGTCACAATGAATTCGATTTCCTCATTCATTAAACAAATGTAAAGATACAAATAAAAACCTGTTTACAATCTAGCTTTGGCCTAATCTGCCTTTACATCGATGGCCCCTTCTCATTTCAATTCCCGTAGGCTCACAATCCAACCTTCATGTCTATTAACTCTTTCACTAACTCTCCTACTAACTCTTTTAAGTCTTTGAGGCTTACAAATTATACCCAAAAGGATTTGTTAACCAATTTTGGTTCAGATCCTCAGTCTTCTCAACTAAATCCTAAGATTCCTCTAAGTCCTCAATTAGTTCCTAAGATATCTTCTTTATCCCTTAAGGATATCAACTTTCAACTAATCCTAAGGATCCTCCATAAATCATGAACTACTTTCTAAGATTTACAATATCTCAATCCATACTAATTACTCATCATCACTCATGTTATCCTACATTCGAGAACATTTCTAAATATCCTCACAATATTTAATTAAATCCTATTCTAAATGTCTCACCTAAATCACTCAAAATATTTAAAATTACATTAATTAAATACTTAGGAAAACCACTCTTTTGAAAACACAATACCACCTAGATTCTACTAAATGTACACATTTTGAGAACCATGATGCTCTTGCACCAGACTCCCAAAGTAGAAAATAATTATGATCTCTAGATTATGTGCTTCTAATATTTGTCCTCTTACATCCCAGACTTTATTTTGTAATATGTCTTTCCTTGTCAGTTGTTGTCTAGGTCTCCATAACTTATGCTGCAATGCTCCATTTTCTATGCTCTCACAATCTACAACTATCTTCCTCTTGTTGTTGCTTCTTTTCTTTCTTGCAGTTGTCTTCTTCTGAGATACTTTCATCATTAACCTTCTTACCAACTCAGTTTCTTTGTCCAGTATATCCTCTGTTTGTTGATTGTTGAACTCTCATTCTTGTTGCCACCCTTACATCCTTACCCTCTTGTTCACTATAGTTTTCTATATAATTTCGCACCTTTTCAGTGGCTGCCACATTATTCTTCAAGACAATTTTCTACTTCCATTCATTGCAACTCATAACTTCTTCTTCTTGTGTTGGAATCCCCTCAAGGCATGATATGGGGCTCAAAGCCCAAGTTTTGATCTGATATTGTTGTAAAAACTTCGCGAATTGTGGGCGTGGAGCGCGAAATGTATGATAGAGTCACAGGCTTGTCTGCCCTAGTTTTGTAATGTAATATCACCTGGATAGACCTAGCCATGGTCTACGAACCATGTGATTGCATAAATAGAGTGAGGCTCTAAGTGTAGGAGATAGCGAAGTAGTAGAGAGAAGAAAGAGTCTAAGTGACTAAGTGTGTGTTGGGTCGTAGAGTAGGAGAAGGATTTGCAGTTGAGTGCGTAGAGGCCTAGTAGTCCGCAGCTGAGTGCGCAGGGTGGAGTAAAGTCCGTAACCGAAGAAGGGATTAATAAAGAGAAGTTTGATATCAATTTGTGTATTTGTGCTTAGATTAATGCATGTTTAATATAAATTGCAAATATATTGTTTATTTACTGTGCACACTTGTATGAATGATTTATGTTATTAAGTATAAATTAAAGCACGGAAGTAGGCTAAAGTAATCAACTAACAGTGGAATACTAGTAAGGACTTGGGTAATAATAGTGTTCGGCCCTCGGGTAGGGCTACGCGAAGGCATCATCTCAGGCTACGAGGTACAGGAAAGTGCACATAGCGATGTGTGCGCAAGGTCAAACTGTGAAACACTTGAACTCATCATACATTTCTAGGGTGTGGAAACCTAGTTCTAGCACCCTCCCGTCATACTTCAAGTGAGACCTCAATCCACGCTCCGTGGAATGTTGCCGAAAGGCCCAGTAGTACTGGGATTTGTTTGGCTAAATCAACTCTGAACCTGGGTCAGGCCCTAATAAGCCAACAAATGGTTCCATCCCTGGGACTAGGATCTGCATAAGAGATGTATGATGTCGTGTCACTAGAATCCGACAAAGAAAAACTTTGAAGAGTGGTTGGATAGGAAAATTCATGAGTTCATAGTGCAAGAAAATAGGAATTTGCAAGTATCGAAGGAAGAGTGGTTAGAATGCTACTTATATATGGAAATCCATGAAATTTTCTTTAAACCCTTCCCCTCTAAGTTGTATGCATGGATCATGAAGCTAGCAAACAGTCAGGGAAAATGTAGGCTCAACAAACCTATTGTGTGGACTCCAGAGTTGGTGTGCAGACTAGAAGCATTAGGAGATAATATTGCATGCGTTATGGACCATTGGATCAATAGAATTATAGGAGGGTTTATCACCGGCTTCATGGTAGATACTTCAGTCAGTTATAGTGAGGCGGAACGATGGTTCCTTAAAAGACCGTGAGGTAAGTACGTTAAATCTTTGAACACTTGGATTAAAACATTGTTTTGTGAAAAGTGGGTTATGCAAATAAATTGATATTTGGGGCTACACGAAGTGGGAGGATCTATAGAAACGAAGGTAGTGAATAATTAGAGACTAGTCCCTTGATTTCAACTCCATGGGAGAGCGAGGAGGAACTCACGAAAGTTTCACCAAGAAGTGCCATCAATCTGATAAGATAGCGAATTATGTGCATACCACCCCCACCTACACCACCACCAGTTTCACCATATTCACCCCCATCTTCACCCACACCACCACAGTTCAATATGGCAAGCACAATAAAATTTCTAGTGTTCAAAAGAGTAGGGAATGAAGATCTAGACCAAATTTGGTTTGTGGTAAAGGCTGTATGGGAAGCACAATGAGTCACGGATGACAATATAAAGAAGGCAACGCTGGTGAGCATGTTGCAGGATCACACACTAACATGGTACATTAAGCATTCCAATGAAAATCCGAATGCAAGGATCACGGATATCAAAGCTATGCTAAACATGGAATTTAGTAGGCCAAAATTAGAGACACAATTGATTATTGGATTTAAGGAAATTGCGATGCTTCGAGGTGAGACCCCTTGTGAGCTAGATCAAAGACTGAAGTGTATGATTCGTGAAGACAACATGACCTTGATGGATGGGAAACATTGCGCATGGTTTGTAGCATCGCTAACGCCGCATCTAAGGACTGCACTGTCACAACAGAAGCTGTCAACTCAGGTCGAGGCCTTGGAGATTGCAATGAGACTTCACAAGGCCCCGATATAAGATCCTAACCTGGGAGTCCAATAGATCCACACGCAGTTGAAAAACTTGTGTCTTGAGATGTAGAGCTTGAAACAAGATAGGACAACTCGTCCAGAAGCACGCGAGGAGGTATGGGGCATAAATTGAAAAGGCCAAGGACATGACAAGGATCATTGTCTAGTATTCGCGAACTACCTTGCAGGAGGAGGGCCAATTCCATTGGGACCAGAGGCACAAGCACGATTGAGCATGACGCCTACATTATGGTGCATGATTTGTCAAATAGGAGGGAAGCATGCTACAGATAACTTCCACTTATTATAGAAGTATACGCAGATGTCCCAGAAGTTGTTTTATAATTGCTCCAGGTTAGTAGGTCATGATGAACATACCTGTAGAAGTTATGAACTGATGATGGATTGGACTCCTATCTATAGAGTTTAGACCAAAACGTGAGTTCTCGATCAAAATGTAGGGATGGTGTGCACTGGATTTCAGGGGTACGGACAAGGTTGAGGTGGAATGCTGTGAGGACAGGGTCGTGGACAGCTGATTTGTTACAATTACGGAGGGCCAGGGCATTATGCCCATGATTGTACAAACCCGACGAGATAATAATGTTTATATTTTACCCAGTTTGATCTTGAGATGGACGACTGTCCCACGCTGATAGTGAGGTTGCGTGATAAAGGAGCACTCCAACCTCCCCCAAATCAGAACCTGAAAATGATGAGGTGTGAGCCATGCGAAGAAGAACCAAATGTGAATATCATGCTACAAAGTTGTATTATGACTGGAGATGAGAAAGGAAAGCAACCCAAAGAGAGGGCATGGGTTCACAAGGCTCCAACAAAGGAACTAAAATTTTATTTGGAGTGCGTGAAGGAGACATTCATGGAAGCTAAGAAGAGCTTCATGGAGGCCTCCACTTCAGGCAGTAAAGACAAACTCAAACTAGAAATGGACCCATCAATGCTCACTACCTTTCTAGAGACATGCATGAAGTTGTTGCGTGACAACAAAGCTATGAAGGGACTGTAAGAAGTGATCACTAGATGTGCTTCACCAGGAGAACCACGCATAGTCTAGAAGCTTAGAAAGAACACAACGCAAACATGAAGGGAGATTATATTGACCGCGTAGATCGGGGAATATGAAATGGATCAAGTGATTTTGGATCTATGATTGGACGCAAACGTCCTGCCAAAGTAGACATGGGAGTGCATGGGCAGGCTCACATTGCAATGGTCTCCTATTCAATTTCGAATGGCGAACCAGCAAAAGATCCTACCCATGGGAAGATTGCAGGGAATCATGGTGGATATCGAAGGTGCAAGCGCGCTTGCAGATTTCAAAGTGATAGAGATTATTGATGACAACAATCCTTATCCCGCACTACTGGGAATAGATTGGGCCACTGGCATGAATGGAGTGATAAATCTAAAGAAGCGCAATATGATTTTTGAGAAAAAGTCACTACTCGTAGTGGTACCTTTAGACCTTGCAGAATGATCATGCTACACAGAACCAGTGCGCGACTGTGACAACGACGATGATCTAGATTGTATCTACAAGATAATTGCGTGGGAGCAGGATTGCGTGAATCCAACAGTGGATGGCAGGATTTTGTGGGAGTGCAAAAGCTCCTACACCTCAGATTCAAATGAGGAGATAGAACGATGGAAAGATCAGTTACACGAGGTAACCATGCTCAACTGCAATATGATGATAAGGTCACTACACTATGTAGCAATGGAAACAAGAGATATGCTTAGGTATGATGGGTTGACAGTGGTGGATCATTTCCTGAACAAGTTTGAGAGAGAAGAACAGCAGTGTTTCGATGCTCTAAAATGGGCACTGGGTGCAACGCCCGCAAAATGGTGGGGTACACATCGAAGAATTTTTGTGAACTGGCGCGAATGCAGAAGGATGATGCTCAGGTGGTTTGGAAAACCTCAGATGTGGATAAAAGCAGGGTATGATGGATGAAATAACCTATGTGCCCACCTCTCTAGATGGGTACAGGTGTATGGTATGCAACCTAAATGAACACACACCATCCTCATGATAGGAAACAGGACCAACAAGCAGGAGTGGGCAAGACGATTGCGCGAACGACGAAGTATGATAAGACCAAGCACACCGCAGATTATCCACATGGAAGCCTTTGAAAAAGTACGCGAAGTCCTAAAAAGATTCCACCAGGTGAGACACACTAACTGGAACCTTCATGTACCAGTGGTTTTATGGGCTTATAGGACCATGTGCAAAAACCTAACCATACGAGAACTTCTGACACTAAAGTATGAAGCAGATGCTGTAATCCCTATGGAGCATGCAAAGCCTAGTTTGTGCATGGTAGCACCCATGGATACGATCGTTCACGAAGCCTAGAAAGAAGGAATCACACAGCTGCAAGAGATAGAACACATGAGACTTAAGGAAGAAATCTAATAGGGAAACCTTAGACTCCGTGAACTTGAAAAATAAAGGGTACAATTAAGAGAGAAAAGCATTTTAATGGACACAGAGGTCAACAAGCTAGAGGACGAGATAAAGGAAGAGTTTCTCGCTGAAAACACTAGAATGGTAAGACAAGGTGCACATGATCATACTGAAAAGTTTGAGAACTATTGCCATGAATTGGTTAGTCTATTTCCTTGGCTTGGACCGCATATCGCCAAGCGTAGTGGCTAGGGTAGCGCTTTGCAAATGGTGAAGTGTGCAATGCTGATCATAAAAATAGAAGGTGGGGATTCTCCAAGAACCCTAATGGAGGACAGGATGAAGCTCTACAGAGGTGGTGTGACCACCTGACTAGCCAAGGGAAGGACAATTTTAGCACTCCAAGTAGTTGGAAGGGAGCGCGGGACTATAAACTATTCTGCCCAGGAGCTGCATGATATTGGAGATGCACACAGAAGTAGAGAGTCACAAGGTTCGTGATTACACACAGAGGGTTGTGATGCCACGCGAGTTGGCCAGAAAGTGACTATTGAAGTCACTATTCACAATGGGATGCTCGACTTGAGGCCAAATGGAGTGGGCTACAGGCATTTAAGACATGATTTATGGGCAAGATTTGGGAAAATCTGCCACCAAGAAAGCATTAATGAACCAGAATGGGGGGCAGCATTCGAATTCAAATTTAAAAAGTGCTATAAAACACAAAGGGCTGCCCAAAAAACGACACTTGGTTATTTGAAAATTGAGCGATTGAGTAGAGCCTTGAGCATTATGAAACAAACATTAATTGAGCCATTGAATTTGTGAGTGTCAGATTACAACCCAGATACAATGACAGCAACTAAGGATGGTCTGGAAGTAGAAGAGGTGACTGTCGGCGAGGCTGCGCAGGCCCTAACTATGGAAGATGTTCCAGAAGGTACCCAGGTTGTGGCAGAGATCCCCAAATCAATGTGCACACCAAGACCCAAGAAGGATAAACAAACAATGGCCCCCGTACGCATGTCCTCGAGGAACCCGTTGCGCATCAACTTGTCGATGGAAAAGAAGGAGAAAGTTGTCACGATAGAAAGAGATGAGGAAGAAGAAGATTTGCAAGCCCTTATTATCATAGAGGAAGAAGACGAAGGCATGGAGGTGGATACTCAGCCTAGGAACTCTGCGACAAAACTACCTGCCTATGTCCCTCTACAGAAAGGGAAGGCCAAAGTACGCAATGACCTGGACGAGACCAAGAGTTTGTTCCAGACCCCGCTCCTCCCAGATGGCATTATGTTTGAAGGCACACACCTGGGCCATAGGCCAACCATGAAATTTGAAGACTGGGACCTTGTTGACCACAATAGGTTCCCTCACCTTGAGACTAGGAACCTCATGAAGCAGCACACCACGGGGGTAGTAACAACATTGGATTCACGAAAGTGGTTGCGTACTATGGAAAAGTTTTGGTTGCTGAACCTACTTTGGGTACTGCATTTCCACCACCTCCCAATAACCTTTTTCATCATTAGGCAGCTGCTCTGCCTAGTGCATGATTGGTATCTATGGTTGGAGGAGCCCATCCCCATCACGGTAGACCTAATTCATTGCATTTCTCGGCTCCCATACAAAGGAAAGGATGCCACGACCATATCGGAAGGAAAGGGAAATGATTTGGCCCTCGCGGAGGCCATGAAAATGAAGTATAAGATGTAAAGGAAGAAGAGGAGCTACACCATCTCCATCATCAAGGACAAAGTAGTCCGCGTAGCTACCCAAATCCTTGTAGGCAAAGTTATGCGAAAGTGCTGCACCGATGAGGTACTGGTGTCGATGGTCACACTGGCCGAGCAGTGTGGGGAGGCGGTCCAGTTTAACTAGTCTAAATTCCTCTGCACAGAATTTTTGGAAAACTACCGCGAAGCCCAGGAGCAGGGTAAAACCTTCTACTATGCATGGTTGTTGCTATTCATAGTGCTCATAGTGGGGAAATTACTAGAGGAGAGTCAATTCCCCACAATTGATAGAGATTTACCAGAGGTCACGAAGTACGCTTCACTTTGGGCAATGAAAGATGCAACAAGAATACGCAACACCAAAATATTCTGGGTGCTCATAGAGATGACCATCTGGATTGGATAACCTGTAAGCTGTAGTTGTCGTCCATGGTGTACAACAGTCTGCAGAGTTTTGCAAAATTTAAGGTAGACATGGACAACATCTTTATCAAGGCGCGTAAGGATCCAACGAGGTAGTGGACAAAGCTACCTTTTGTAGCCACTGACGATGCCATTTTCACTATCTTGGAGGCATGGCCTCTGGAATGGTGCGCCCCAGATCTTGCAAAACTCGAGAGGGAGGCAACACATAAGAAGAAAGACGATACCAAGCTGCACATTACACAGTTGACCGAAAAAAGGCAGAAGGAAACAGCAACAGCCGAGGTACGGGCAGCGCGGGAAGTGGCACAAAAATTCGTCGAGCAGAAAAAGGCCGCAGAAGTAGCTGCAACAGCATAGGAAGAAACCGCAAAGGTGGGCGAGGGCCAAGCAACGCCCTTGTAGGGGTAGGAGGCAGAGGAAGCAGAAAAAGAAGGAGGCACAGACCCACAAACCACATCCACACAGTTGAAGCTCCCACACACAGTAGAGCGAGCGGGATCGAGGAAGAAGGTCAAGGCCTTGAAATTGGCCACTGAACCAATCACCCTAACTGAGGGTGATCTGCATGACATCGATGAGATGGTGCGCAATGTCACTAATGAGGCCCTTTAAGATTTCATGCAGGAGCACCGGATTATGTTGGGGGCCCTTAGAGCATATTTTTAGGAGTTACAGGTGCACCACCCTCGGGGTGGTACCCATTCAACCCACCTCGCAGCAGGATCCATGGCAGCAAAGAAAATGTTGCACGCATGGATGGAAAACACAATAGTGTTACCGGAAGGGGCTCTAGTGACATCGAATGAGGTCGATAGATTTTTAGTTAGCATGATGAAAGGCCTTGGCCTTAATCTGGTTGCCCTTCTGAGTGATACACTATATCTGTTATACGATGGGATAATAGTAGAGCTGCATGCTAGGAGAGTCATGTAATTCAAGTCCTCAGTAAGTAAAAGTTAAACATGGAACAACTCAGTTTGTAGCACAATGACTTGGTGTCGAAAAATAAAAATTTGGTGCAAGTGGTAGATGATGCTTGTTGAAGCACCCAAGAGCTGGCCATCCTAGCAGATCTACCAGTAGAAGTGTGGATCCACAGGTTAGCAATAGGTGTCCGTCAGGTTAGGGAAGAAAGAACAAAGGTCCAGCTGGAGCTAAACTTTCAGATCGCCGAGCTGCGGTTAAAGGCACATCCATGCACTCCCCCATAAGTCAGAGAACAACACGCCAACGCTATCACAGCGAGAGTGGAGCAAATCATAGGTGCAATGCGAGACTGTACCAACATGTTGGAACAAGCACTTGAGGTCCTCACAACGCTGCAGGAGGACCCCAACATCCAGTGCTTGGAAACAGAAGCATGAGAACTCCAACAACAATATAATAGTATTCGAGGAACTACATAGATAGTAGTCCTCACCCAAAGGCTTGCGAGGATGCAACAGGCTAAAGCACTAAAGGAGCAGGTGGACGCAGCGCAACACAAGGAGGCAATTCTTAAAGTTCACATCCAACCTTCGATTGACGAGGCCTTCACTATCACAGAAAAAATCGAAGGAAAGCTCGCGCACATATAGGGGATGCACACATTAATGTAGAGAAGCACCCTAGACATAAAGGTCTTGGAATAGCAGATGCAGCAGATATAACAAGCAACAACTCAGTGCATTGTTGACCTCCACATAGTTTGAGAATAGTTGGAGGGACTTTGTGCAAAGATCGCCGCACCAATAGAGTGATGTAAGGGAAAGTCACGATGTTTTTTTGGGGGGCTTGTTGGGCATGGAATCCCGCCAGTGCATGTTTTGGGGCTCAAAGCCCAAGTTTTGACCTGATATTGTTGTAAAGACTCCATGAATTACAGGCGCGGAGCGCGAAATGTATGATAGAGTCACAGGTTTGTTCCCCCTAGTTTTGTAATGTAATGTCGGCTGGATAGGCCTACCCATGGTCCACGAACCATGGGATTGTATAAATAGAGCGAGGCTCTAAGTTTAAGAGATAGCAAAGTAGTAGAGAGAAGATAGAGTCTAAGTGACTAAGTGTGTCTTGGGTCGTAGTGTAGGAGAATGCTCTGTAGCTGAGTGCATAGGGAGGAGTCAAGTTTCTAATCAAAGAAGGGATTAACAAAGAGAAGTTTGATATCAATTTGTGCATTTTTTCTTGGATTAATGTATGTTTGATATAAATTTCAAGTATACTATTTATTTATTGCACACACCTGTATGAATGATTTATGTTGTTAAGTATAACTTAAAGCACACAAGTAGGCTAAAATAATGAACTAACAGTCGAATACTAGTAAGGAATTGGGTAATAACAGCGTTCGGCCCCCGGGTAGGGCTGCGCGAAGCAAGCATCTCAGCCTGTGAGGTACGAGAAAGTGGACGTAGCGATGTGTACGCAGGGTTGAACCACAAAACACTTGAACTCATCGGAAATTTCCAAGGTGCGAAAACCTAGTTCTAGCACCCTCCCATACTACTTCGGGTGAGACCTCAGTCCACGATCTGTGGATTGTTGCCGAAAGGGCTAGTAGTACCGGGATTTGTTTGGCTAAATCAAACCTGAACCTAGGTTAGGCCCCAATAAGCCAACATCCTGATTGTCATTCATGACAATTTCTTTGTCATCCTTCATCAACAATTTTTTCTGGGTATTTATCCTCTGCTTTTCCAACTTTCTTCTTTGAAGGTCTAACTCTCAATATAACTCAATGATTTTACTTGGAATAGAATTTGGAAATTTTACACAGTCTCCCATTTCTTCATTTGCTATTAACCAAACATCATATGGTCCTTCTTCCTTTGCTAAATTTCCCTTAGCATACTTTAGTAGATGTTCTTTTGGCTCTTCTTTCATTTGGCTATCCACCTGTGCAAATATGTTCTGGGTTCTACAACAAAATCTGCAATCATAAGACAATTATCAGAATAAAAAATATAAGGCCTTTGTACCTCTTGTTCCTCTGGCAACATTTCAGTATGTTGCTCTGATCTTTTCTTTAACTCCTCTGTAAGCACATTGGTACGATTATTCAAACTCAAAGAATCCTTGAGACTATCAACAAGTCTCTTTTCCACACCATCTGCTTTAATGTGCCTCTCTACACTTGTTCATTATAGTGAACTATTTCTTCTCCAGTCTCATTGTCATACTCTGCTTCAAAACTTTCATCTTCTAGAAGGTATTCTTCCATATTTTTGACAGCTTTAAAAGACTGCCTATCTTCTTTCAAACCTGCAACCATACACAAATTATCAGTTTTAAAACCACAAGACCTTATGGTCTCATTTGATGCTTTAGTCATCAAGTCTTCTGGCTGCTCTGAATCATTGATATGATTCAACTCCTTTGTCTCTTCATCACTTTCAAAAAGTAATGGTCCATGTTCTAGTTCACATACCAAAACTGCAACACCTTCTCCAACATTTTCCTTTTGTTGTAGCTCAACTCTTTCGAGCTTCTCTGTCTTCAATTTGACATCTAAAATCTGTTCAAGTTCCCTCATCTCCTTTATTAACTGCATATTCACCTGTTGTTCTCTCTTATCTTGTAGCCTCTGCCACTGCACTATATTTGTCATGACATAACCATATTTCTGGTCCATCTCATTTCTCTGTAACATTTCCATTAATACTTCAAACTGAACTGCCATCTCAACCATTTCTCTATCATATTTTTCATCACTCATTCCAATGCCATGTGCCTTGACATCTTTCTTCTTTCTTCCTCTGCTGTGATATCTTTCATAACCTCTACTATGACTACCACTAGTCATCATCCTTTCCATCTCTATGAGTTCCTCACTCACTTCACTATGAGTTGCGCACGCCTCTCCAACAATAAGTCTTGCCTGTTTCCCCTTACCTCACCAAGCTCTCCTCTAGAATTGGTCTTTTGGCAAGTACTGGTCCTTTGGCTAGAACCTCCTTGAGAATTTCCATCTGCTCCTAGGCTTCAACTCATATTCATCTTCTAGAGAAAACCCTAGGCTCTGCGGTCTGTACTCTGTAGCCAATGCTCAGGTTTGCACCCCCTGCACCTTCCAGAACACCTTTCTTCACAGAGCCGCCGGCAGATCCATCTTCGAGCCTCTGTTAAACCTCACGTCCTGTCCTCCCCAGTGGGAGGGGCGGGACCCTTCCCCCCCCCCTCCTTCAGACTTTCGTTCATCGGACGGTTTCGCTACCTTGACACCCCTGTTTCCTCCAGGTCACTCCTCTGGACAAGATCAAAGCTCAACAAAGCCTGACGCAGCAGTGATACATACAGTTACATGTGAAGAGGAGGCAAATGTACCGGGGGCATCACAACCAAAGGTGACTTCGGAAACCTGCATCCCAAAAGCCACAGAACAAATCAAAGTTGAGCTCCCCAGTCACCGAATCAATGGCGAAATACAATACATGAAGGATCACACACTCATTGGAAAATTTCTTGGCTTCTGGCCAACTGAAAAGGCCCTACACAGATGGATCGCCTCAAAATGGAAGCCCAAAGGACAAGTCTCATTGCTACTAGGCCTCAAAGGCTTCTTCACTGCAATATTCAACTACCTGGAGGATAAATCCTGAATATTTGAGGGAGGTCCCTATTTCTTCAACTCATCGAGTCTCTTCCTGCGTGATTGGAAACCCAAGTTCAATCCAGATACAGAAGATCTCAGTCATGCTCCAGTCTGGATTCGCATGTATTCCCTTCCTACAGAGTACTGGAAAGAAGAAACTTTAAAGGACATCGGAGATAGCATCGGCACCTTCATCAAAGTTGCAGAGGAAACCAAAAATAGAATATTCACCTCCTATGCCTGGATCTGCGTCCAGATGCATCTTAAGAAGACTCTTGCAGACTCGGTAAGTCTCTACCATGATGATTTTGAATGGATTCAACCACTAGATTATGAACACATCCCTTTTTGATGCCACAAATTCCATGAACATGGCCATCTTTTTAGGGATTGTCCACTGACTATTCAGATCAAATCTTCTTCTAACGAGGCTAATAAAGACTCTGAAGGTTTCACTAAGGTGCCCAATTGCCACAGGCATGCCAAAAAACATTCCGTTGCTCCCTCCAGTCCTAAAAAGGCTGAATCCCAGAATAGATTTCAAATCCTCACCCCTCAATATCCCTCAAATAATTTGCCTAAAGACTCTCAGGTCTCCCCGCATTGACCGTCCTCCTCTCAGAATCTCAAAAATCCCCTGGATCCATCTTCCTCAGTGCCCTTCAGTTTCCCTCTCTCCCCGGATTCAAAAATGCTGGCTCTAGACGCTGAAATGCAACCTTCGGCTATGGATCTTGATGCAGCTTTAACACTTAGTCTGCAAGAGGGGGTCTCAGAGGATCATCAGAATATCCCTATAATAATGGAGGAAGACCTAGAGAATGTAAGTCTGGACGGATTGGATATTCTCAAATTTGAAACAGCATGCAAGAAAAAAGAATATAATTCAATACCCCCATGGGAAGTAGATAGACTGGAAGGGGTTCTAATCAAAGCTAAACACAAAAAATGCCTAGTTATACAAGCAGGTAGTCCATGGGATGGAAAGAAGATCTTAAAAGAGACAAAGAAGAGAGGGCGCAAAACCGATCTGCAAAGAACCATCATTCTAGGAGAAATCTTAATGGAATCAGGGAGATTCTCGAAGTTGACGAAGTTCTACAAGCCCCAACCCCATTGTTCCTCATGAAGCTCATCTCCTGGAACATGCGTGGGCTCAATAGCCCCTCAAAACACAGAATGTTAAAAAACATGATACAGTTAGAGAAACCAGCTGTTGTTTTTCTACAAGAAACAAAAGGTACTAATACGGCCCTCGAAAGGATCCTCAAGAAAGCATGGAGCGGCAGTCGTTCAGTTTCAGTGGATGCGGTAGGAGCCTCCGGTGGGCTATCAATAGTCTGGAACCCACAGATCCTTATGCTTCAATATTTTCATGTCACTCATCATTTCATTCAAGCTACATTTCATCGCATCGGGACGGATTTGCACGGTCTTCTCACCAACACCTACTTTCCGCAAGATTCACATCACAAATTAGAAGTGTTGGATGCACTAAGAGCTCTGAACTCTTCCAGACAGTACCCTCTATGGATCAGCGGGGGAGATTTCAATATAATCACTAATTTAGGGGAAAAAAAGGGAGGGCACATGAAGTTAGACGATGACAGCACAAGATTCAAAGATTTCATTCAAAGCAATCAGCTCATAGACATCCAAACCTCTAATGGCACATACACATGGACAAACAAATGCAGGGGTTTACATAAGATTGCTTATAGGCTCGATCGTTTTCTTATTTCAGATAATGCCATTCATCTGGGAGGAGATTTTCATGCCTCCATTTTACCTCAAGGCGGCTCTAATCATTGGCCCATAATGCTGCAATGGACACATCCGGGTAAACATTGCAATCATCCTTTTCGCTTTGAAGCCTTTTGGTCCACTCATCCTGACTTTAAAGAGGTGGTTCGAGCGGCATGGAGATCCTTTTCCCCCCCAAGTAGGTCCAAAGATGTTCCAATTCCAACAGAAACTCAGACGCCTCAAGCAAGTGCTTAAAGTCTGGAACAAAACCCAATTTGGGAACATTATGGACACCTGGCAAAAATTGGAGCAGAGAATGTGCACGCTTCAGCAAACGATTATCCTAGAGGGCAGAACAGAAGAACTCGCAGATAAGGAGCAATCCCTCTGGACAGAAATAGAGGCTCGTAGGCTATAAGAGGAAATCCTTTGGTGCCAAAAATCCAAAATAAGGTGGCTAAAGGAAGGGGAAAAGAATACAAAATTCTTTCATCGATCCACCATTCAACGATGAATGCACAACAATATTGCTTTCATTAACAATAGTCAAGGGGAGAGACTAGAAAAGCATGAATATATTGAAAAGGAATTCAAAGATTACTTCCAAGAAGCGCTCAAAGAACAAACAGGGAGTAGATCAGCAGCCATCAGAGCAGTCACGCAGCACATCCCCAAGATAATCACTGAAGATCACAATCAAAATCTACTAAAACTAGTCTCCATGCAGGAGGTAGAAGAGGCAATGGCTCAGCTAAAAGATGGTAAGGCTCTTGGACCTGATGGTTTCACCTCCAATTTCTTTCATGAGTTTTGGGAATTAATCATTACCGAAGTTTGAGAATTGGTGGAAGAATCTCGCTCTATGCACTGGCTCCTACCTTCCCTTAATTCCACCTTCATTGCTCTGGTACCTAAGGGGGAAGAATCAAACATGCCAGACAAATTCAGGCCGATTTCCCTCTGTAATGTCACCTATAAACTTATCTCCAAAGTGGTGGCAAATAGGCTTAAACCTCTTCTACCTCTTCTCATCCTTCCGGAAAAGACGGGATATGTCGAGGGGCGTCAGATAATGGATGGAATTATCCTTTCTAATGAGGTGATCCACTCCTTAAAAATCCTTAAAAAACCTGGTATGATAATGAAGCTTGATCTTTCCAAAGCTTTTGACAAGCTCAGTTGGGAATATATTCATCAAATGCTGCTAGCCTTCGGCTTCAATGCCACCTGGACCCACTGGATTATGAATCTCATCACCTCTCCCTACTTCTTAGTTCTCCTCAATGGCTCGCCTTCTTTGCCCTTCCGCTCATCGAGAGGCATACGTCAAGGGGACCCCCTTTCCCCCTTTATCTTTGTTCTCATGGCGGAAGGACTCAGTCGTCTCCTTCATCATGTTGTTTCCTCTCAAGCGATCAAAGGCATAGCGCTTCATGGACTCCACCCCTTCTCCCATCAACAGTTTGTTGATGACACAATGCTCTTTGGCCATCCTTCATCTTCCGAAGCAAAAACCTTTAAAGCCCTGCTCGAGCTGTTCTCTGAAGCCTCTGGAACCTCGATCAATGCATCCAAATCCCAGCTCTTCTTCTTCAATACCCCAGTCTCCACTCAAAGAAACGTTGCTCGCATCCTTGGATTCTCCATTGCCATGCTTCCATCCAAATACTTAGGTGCTCCTCTAATGGTCTCTGCTCTCAAGCATGCGTCTTGGCGTACGCTACTGGACAAATTGGAAGCCAGACTTTCCTCTTGGACCTATAGATCGCTTAACATAGCTAGTCGGCTCATTCTGATCAAATCTGTCCTCCAAGCTATGCCTCTGTATCTCTTCTCTATATTAGTAGCTCCCAAATGGGTTCTCAAAGCAATTCGTAACCTTCAAAGAAGTTTTCTATGGAGATCTACAGGGCTCAACAGGAAATGGGCCCTTGTTAAATGGACAGAAGTCTGCCAACTAAAATCCAATGGTGGACTAGGACTACGGGATCCCCTTCAAAGCAACACCATGGGAGCAAGAGTATGGTGGAATTGGTTAGTAAAACCACACATTCCTTGGGCAAAGCTATGGCAAGCCAAATATGCACCCGGAAGTCATTGGGATGAACTAATCAGAATTAGTCCTAGTATCTCAGGATCCATGATTTGGAACACAGCCAAAATTCATAGTGCCTTCATCCAGGAGAACGGCTTTTGGGAAGTTCACTTGGGGAATTCGGCGCGGTTTTGGGAGGATTCATGGCAGCAGCTCCCAAAACTGGCCTCAATATTCCATAAAGCCCTCTGGTAGAACCATATGCAGCGCACCAATCTTATTAATGTCTCTCAGTTCTGGCAGCAGCAAGAGCTTCAAGATTTCCAACAGTGGAAGCCAGCAAGCTCTTGGCAGACAGATTGGCATGGCGAGACCTTCACAGATATTGAACAAGAGCTAAGTCATAGGAAAATCAAGCAGTCAAAATAGTAGGACAAACTGAGGTGGGGAAACACTACAAAAGGGACCTTCACTACCAAAGAAGCTTATACATTATGTTATGCGCAAGGCCATACCGATAAAGATCAGTTATGGAATCACATCTAGCAGTCCAGACTATGGCCTAAGGTTTCTACCTTTCTATGGCTCTTAAGCAAAAAACTCATCCTCACCTGGGATAATCTGCAAAGAAGGGGCTTCATTGGCCCCTCAAGATGCCCAAACTGCTCTCTCCAATCGGATACCATTCTGCATCTTATGGAGACCTATCCCCTTGCGGCTCAGCTCTGGGAGCAAATCGACCAATGTAATCAAAGAGTAGGAAACCGTCAGGGAGACATAGCAAACACTCTGAGAACCTGGCCTAAGCTACCGTATCAAAGCCCCATTCTGAACTCTTTATGGAACCTCATTCCAGGGTTTCTTTACTGGACCTTATGGAAGGAACGAAACAACAGAGTCTTCAACAATAGTAAACAGCCTGATGAAATCCTCTGGCTTCTCTTAAAGAAAAATCTCCAAGAAACTTTGGCACTTCGATCATGGCAAGAAACCGATTGGCCAACCTCCCCTCAAGAGCAGCTTATCTGGAACTCATGGAATCTTAAACTATCCTGTGCCCCCTTTGATTTTTCCAGACCCTCTCCCAAGTCTGTCTCCCCCTTGCATTGGTCCCCCCCTGCCATCTCCTCTTTCAAATTGAACTTTGATGGAGCAGCTAAAGGGAATCCTGGACCAGCAGGATATGGAGGAGTAATTAGAAATGACAGAGGAATAGTCCAGTACATATTCTATGGTTCGATAGGCAAAGACACTAACAATGTCGCGGAAATGGAAGGCTTATGGAAAGGAATATGCATTACTGATCAACACAGTTTCTACCCGCTAGAAGTAGAGGGAGACTCCCTGATCCTCATCAATGTAGCTACTAGAATTCGAGCAGGCACCTCAGCTGCCAAAATTGCCTCCAGTTGGAGATTGCTCAGCAGGCTCGAAACACTAGAGGAAAGGCTCAGGCAACCCAACTGCATCATTTTCAAGTATGTAAGGCGTTCTGCCAACCAGGTAGCAGATAGATTGGCCAACCAAGGGGTTGACCTACAACGCCCTCCCTACTTAGGCACTCTCAATGACTCAGAGGATATTCAACTCCAACAGGAATGCCATTCTTTGGCAATTCAGGATATTCAATCCTCGGCTGCGGGTGATTAATATGGATATTAATGCGGGGGGGGCCTTCCCACTGGGCAAGTGGCAACCCAGATCCGCCAGCTGTAGGGGCGATCTATGGGCCTGCCACTCCCATCCTGATAAATTCAATGCAGGCCTTAATGCCGCCCTACAAATTGCCGTCAACTGCATTATATTTAGCCTTCGATTCGCCTCTCCGGTGCTCTGCTTGCAGTCTGTCTGCGTTGGAATGTCCAGCGCTTGGAATGTCGCTCTGTGGCTTCTTAAGAACTAGCCTCCGCTGGTTATTCCTCATCTGAGGTCTATTCATCACGCAATCTGGCTGTGGATGCTTTGCTTTCTCGATTTGCTGCTGGTGCATGGGCCTTGGCAGCGGACTCTAAGGTTCAGACCTCGGCCCTCAGCACAGAAGGCCTTGGTCTTTTCCTTTGGGTACCCTGGCTCTCTCATCTGCAAGCACTAGTTTGTTTGTGTTCGCATTGCACCCCTCGGCGCTCAGGGTGACATTCCGGACCAGCTCTTTGTGGTAAGTCTCACCCCGCCCCTCTGTGTTCTTGCTGATTCATATTCGTCGCCCTTCGTGCTTCTGTCTACTATTACGCCTTTGGGAAAGGTCAATTGGCTCTCTGCGAATTGTGGTGGGTGGCGAACTAGTTCTTTGTGCAGCCCATGTTTTAGTGTCGCTCCAGAATGCCGCGTGAACGGCTCCGCCTTATCAATCGAAGGGGTGGGTCTCGGGGAGGAGCCAGAGGAAGAGCTTCCCCTCAGCGCTCCTCTCCCTCAATGGATTCCCCCTCTGAAGAAGTTAATTCCCATGGGGCAAGGTGTGGCCGAGGCAGAGGAAGAGGCCGAGGCCGTGCAGATGCGTGTTCGCACAACTCTCAACCCTCAACCCGTTTTTGGTTCCCCTGCTCCTTGGACAATGCTACTTATTTTGTGTCTGTGTGGATTGAGAAGTGCGAAAATGCAGCTTCTCCAGAAGTCCGTGCGGAGCCTAGGCCACCTTATCCTGTTCAATGTCCAAGATTGCAACCTGTGGAGGCCTCGGGTGTGGTGGAAGGTCCAAGCGAGCTGGCAAAGGATGATGCTCCTTACACAGATACGAGCACGTCAGATTAGTATGGTTGCAGAATTATTGAAGAGCAACCATCCACCTCCGTGGATGCTTGAGCTTGTCTCCTCACTGTTTTGGGGGTTGCTTCTGCGATTTCATGAAGTGTGTTCGGCTTCTCCAGTGCACAACGTTCATCGCAGGATATTTTTTGATCCTTTCAGGTCTGTTCAGGTCGAATTCGGTCTTCATCTTCGTCTACGTTTGCTGTTATATCTATGCATGTTTGAATCTCCACGCAAAGCCCGGGATAGTGGGTTTTGGTATGTGTCAAACGGTTTGGCTTTTAATGGGTTCCGGATTGTGTCCAATTGTCAGTCTTTCAGTCTTTCAGTCCTTCTGTCTTGGTTGGTGTTATTGTCTCATCTTCCAGTGTTAAAGTCCAGCTGTAACCATCTCAGCATGGTGAATTTTGAGGTTCGCCTCGGTGTAAGTTTTTTTGTAATCCTTTTTGTATAATAATAGAAGTAGCATAAATTACAAAAAAAAAACTCATATGCATCTTCTAAGAACACAATTATCCTCTCACAATGAAATACTAGGTTCTCACCACCTCTTGTTTCACTTAAAAACTCTTACCAGCTTCCTTCATCCCCTAGAAATTCTACCCACATCGTCTGTGGAATTGGGTTCGTTAACTAAAACGAAACCCCTACAGTAACAAGTCTCCTTATTGCTACATATGCCTCACTAAGCTTCTCTTCCCTGAGCTCAATCTGTTAACATTTCTCTGGTTCTTTCCTCTGGAACCAAGTGAGCACTCCTTGCTCTAGGTTGTTGCAATCTTCTCACCTTCTTATGTTGTTATCTATGCATCAATATAAAAACCACAAACTCTCCAATATTCAAATCAAATTAAAATAAAAACATATCATCTCACCTTCAAGGTCCCTGTTTGATCTTGTTCTACCATTCACCTGCACTTTGAATGGACTCTCCTTTTATTCAACCTTCAGTTGTATCTTCAAACTCTGCTACTTCAAGAACTTGCAAAGTCCCTTTTACAGTTTAACTACTATAATCCTGCTCTAAATTCTCACTCATTCGATTTCTGCTAATCATTAGACAAACTTGCATACCATCACTTGTCTTCAGGATCTCACCACTCCTGCAAATCTATTTCAGCAGATCTTCATACTTTCACTGCGCAAATTTTCAACATTCAGCTACTGTCAATCAAATTTAGAATATGATTCTTTATTTCAATCTCCCAGCTCTATCTCAGTGAAGCCTAATTGTCGGCAACAATTACTCCTTCGTTGAGTTTTCTTTCATTATTTCATTCTTACCTTGAGTTTCTTCAAAATGAATTTACCTGTTCCTTTTGCACGTAAAGTCTTCGTTCTACTCGCAGGAAACCTTTCCCTACTCCGATACCAAAATGACGCAGGAAAAACCACCAAAAGGAAATTGCCTTGGTTTTCATAATTTCCTTACATAAATCTATGGGTTACATCCCACCTATACTAATCGGAAGCCTTTACATTATGGATTTTATCTAAAACCTGACCAATCATCAAACAATGTTTTAACATATAATCCGCCAACTAACGTCGGTCCCACCTGAATGCATATGACCAGACCTCAAATAGATTTAAAACCACATCCATAAACTCTTCATGTCCGCTCAACAATTCAACAACAATTGAACAGCAATTGAACAACAATTGAACAATGATTGAACAACGATTGAGCAGCAATTGAACAATGATTGAATAGCGATTGAACAACGATTAAAGAATGATTGAACATTGATCCTCCCATGTTGACTTTCCCTTTTTGCACAAATCTTATCAAATTAATTATCCACCGTTGATCTCATCATTAATTCGACGTTTGATGGTTCACCCAATTTCTCCTAGCCATGGTTCATTCACTCATGAATGATGCGATGCAATATTAATCTAACGGTTAGCATCAGTAGTGATCCAACGATCTGCGACCCTTCATTAACACATGAGTTACCAAAAAACTTAACCCCCACTGTTGACTATGACGTAAGTAGTTGAAAATGTGATCAATGGTTGAGATTTAGTAGGGCACTTCAACCCTAATCAAGACACCTGTAGACTCTGAACCTCCGCAGTTACGCATTTCACTTTGACTTATTTCACTTTTTCTACATGACTCTTCTCTTGAGTTATTATTTTGCGTGCTTCTTTTAAAATTACTACCTCTGAGCTTTGCACTGATTTCTTTAATCAGATTCATATAGTCCGACCACTATCCTCCTCGGCATTCCTTCACACCACTTCGAACTGGAATACATAATACTTTCTGTATTATTTCTCTTCCTCCAGATTTCGTAATTCGTTCTTTACTTGACCTATACATACATCTATTAAATCCCAACTAGAATCACGTGGATTTTACCCAGACGGTAAGTCTTTTGTCACTCAGAAAGACTTTCAGAAATTCAACTTGAATTCATTCATCATGGTTTATCACACAGAAACCATAAATTCCCAATTACGGACCACTCAGCACATAAAAGGAATGAAGCACATAGTCACAATGAATTCAATTTCCTCATTCATTAAACAAATGTACAGATACAAATAAAAACCTGTTTACAATCTAGCTTTGGCCTAATCTGCCTGTACATGGTCTATATCGATGGCCCTTTCTCATTTCAATGCCCGTAGGCTCACAGTCCAACCTTCATGTCTATTAACTCTCTCACTAACTCTCCTACTAACTCTTTTAAGTTTTCGAGGCTTACAAATTATACCCAAAAGGATTTTGTTAACCAATTTTAGTTCAGATCCTCAATCTTCTCAACTAAATCCTATGATTCCTCTAAGTCCTCAATTAGTTCCTAAAATATCTTCTTTATCCCTTGAGGATATAAATTTTCAACTAATCCTAAGGATCCTCCATAAATCATGAACTACTTTCTAAGATTTACAATATCTCAATCCATACTAATTACTCATCATCACTCACGTTCTCCTACATTTCGAAATATCCTCACAATATTTAATTAACTCCTATCCTAAATGTCTCACCTAAATCACTCAAAATATTTAAAATTACATTAATTAAATACTTAGGAAAACCAATATTTTGAAAACACAAGACCACCTAGATTCTACTAAATGTACACATTTTTGGAACCATGATGCTCCTGCATCATCCTATATGATATTTACACATATTATGTCACCTATCCTTTTGCAAAATCATTACTATGTGATGTCTAAAACTGGTGATCTAAACATTTCAAAATCATAATTTTAACCTCATTGTCTATTATTATGTTGAACTCCACCATACAATTTGATAATTATGACTTGATATTGGTACTATAGTTAAAACATCACTATTATTTAAAACAATATTATTTTGAACCATTTCATTTCATATGTTACCATCATCCTAAATCTTGTAAGCCAAAGTTCTTCTACTCTATTTCCTACATTCCCTACCAAAATTCAAGTGAGCTTTATTCAAGATTTTGATAGAGGAGTTAATATGGCTACCACAAGGGTGGTGTGAATTGGACCATATGGATAGAAATTTTAGAGAGGTTCCTCACATACATAATACAATTACATAGGGTAGGTTTACTTCCTTTATTCAAATATCTCAGTGACATAGTGTAGCAGTAACAGAATAATTTCTCAATACATTCGATAGAGAAATTGCAAAAATTGACAACATAAAACTTATAGTTTCAAACGAAACCCTAGATATGGTTACGAGATTAGAACGAGGTGGTGAAAATGGTTCAATGGATGGGGAATAAAGAACAAAGCATGGACAGAGCTTCTAAAAAGGTCAAACCAAATTGTGGATTGGACAAAAGGCATGCCAAGGAATTTACTTAAGGATCTGTGGGTGGATATTGTCTATTTTCTTCATAAATATTTCACCTACAAGGGAAAGTACAACATAATTTTCCATTATCACATATGCCTACTTGCGCATGTTAAGAATAATGCTACAAAAATCATTTTTCCATTTTTCCTCTATAAAAGTATGTTGAAAATGTCAATGATGGCTTAGAAATGTTGTGGAAACAAGGAAAGGTTCCTTTATCATCATGGATTTATAAAATTGCTTGTTTTAAATGAATTGATAAAATTAGACCAAACCTAGAATGATTTCTTACAAAGAAATATTTTCAGGGTTGAAGAAATAGTACTTGAAAACCCTAAAGAAGTTAGGCAATGGTGAAGAACAGGTTGAGGAAAACATCCCTAAAACTCTAGTAAACCATACTCTTGAAGTGTAAGAAAATTTGGAACCTAAATAAGTTCCTCAAATTCAATAGAAAAAATGAAAAAAACCAGGGAGATGAGTAGGGAGAGGAAGAATTATAATAGGGAAAAGGTCCACACCTTCTATCTAAATTGTTGATTCGACTTCTTTCAGCAAGAAAAGGAAAACAAACTCTAAAGCTGCATCAACAACCTGTAGCATGTTAACCAAGGGAATGACATAGCTATTGAAGGAAGCTTGTGTGGAGAGTTATGACCCTATTGAGAAAAAAAATTACCTAAGAAACTAGGGACGAAAGCTCAGATATTTTATGAGGAATCATTGGAAGAGGTACATACTGAGCAAACCCATGAAAATAAAAATAACGGGGGATGTATACTGAAGAAGTTTACCCTGAGGAGGTATATTGTGGATAAATCCAACCATCTTGGTAGGAGGTCAATAGAAAAGCAAACTTGTGATTTCAGCAAGAATTGAATGCATATGAAGATCAATCGCCACAAAAAGAAACTCAGGAAGGAATCGACCCGAAGGATTAAAAAATCAACACTTTGTTGGACAAACTGAAGAAAAAGATAAAAAAAAAAAAAAAAAAAAATATTCAAAAGTCGAAGCAAGAGTTGAATAAATTAGAAATGGTGAATGAGGTAGTAAAGTCAGAAAAATAAAGACTAAAGGACTGATACCACAAGAATAAGGATTAGCATAGGTCACTTAAACAAAATTATATAGATATGTATGATCAAAATAAAGAAATGCTTAATGTTTAGGATCATGGGTTTCAAGGAAAATGTTAAATATAGATATAAACCTTCGAATGTAAATTTAAACCTCCTCATTCAATCAACATGAGAGGTATAAAACACCGGGTTTTGTAAGGCAGTAAAGTGCAATTTTTACCAGGTTCTGTGAGAATGTGAGAATAAAAATCAATTTTATTGCATAAGGGTCATGCAAAAAGATAATTTTGGGGGAGATGTTGGGTCTAAGTTTTGATATCCTTAGACACCTTATTTTTAACCTTTTTATCCACCATTTGAACCTTAAATATTTATCTTCTTACTAATTTGACGAAGGAAATGGCGTAAAAGGATCAATTTAAAGGTAAAAGCACTTTGTGGAAATTTTTATTTTTAATTCATAAATATTTATTAAATGCATTTATTTCATTTCCAATAAATTATAGGAATTCTTGTAATCACAAGAAATTAACAAATATAGAATTCTTGTAATTTGTCCATGTTTTGTGGAAGTCCATGTCAACTAATACAATTCTAACACATGGAGCATGATTGGCATGCTCATCTAATGGAATAATACCTATTCGATCTTTTTGTAGTTTATTGCAACCATTGAGTTAAAAGTCGGTCAATGAGGCACATCTACTCAGCGAATCCTCTCCATCAGATGGAAATTAGTTAGTTGTACCTGACGCAGAGCATACAAGTCATGAACGCTATTTTTCATTATTTGTATCACTATTTTTCATTATTTGTATCATTATTTTTCACTATTTTTCATTTTATTGCTAGCTTGAAACATTGAAATTGCCCTATTTTGGGGAAATTCGATTCTAAGGTTAACATTTTTGTATTAAAGTCGATGTACAAAGAAGATATAGGTTAGACAGACTTCTATTATAATTACTCTCCTTGAACAAAGTAATGCTTTTGTATTAAGCTTATGATTTCCATTAAGATAAGAAGGATGTATTGATATGTTGTATAATCTTCTCTAAGTTTTAAGTGTTTTATTGCTAACATACACCAGAAGGGCCCTTTTGTATGTGTTGCATATATTTTGTTAAGTATTTTACTAGTTTTATTATAATTTGAATGATTTATGTTTATCATTTTTTTTATATAATTCCAAAATGTGCATACTCTGTTTTTTTGTAAGTATATGAATTTCTTATAATTTTCCTATAGTGATTTTGTAATGAGAAAAAAATTATGTAAATGTGTGCTATGTTTTCTTGTAGTAGTATAGTTTGGTAACATAACTTAGCTAGAGAATAAAGTTTAATTAGATTATTTTCTTTGATTAAGTATTTACTATGTTTTAGAATTTAAATAGTCATAATTAATTATATTGCATATATATTAAATGAGGATTAGGAAAATAAATTGAAATAGGTTGCATGTTAGATTAAAAAGAATAGTTATATTGTTTGAGTGAATTTGGTTATAAACATAGAGCATTGATTTTACTTAGAATTTAATTCCATTGCATTCTTAAATTAGTTTTGACCTGACAATTACTCTTATGAAAAGAGAAAATGGTGAGAATGTGTGATGCATTTGTTTGAATATCCAAACTTGTTTCAACAAGGTCAGAAATTTATTTTAGAAGTACGAAAACCATTGTAAGTTGGAATCAACTCTGAGATCTACATGCATTTATTTCATTTCTGGATACCAGTTTACCTACCTCATTTTGACAAAATAAAATTTAAATAATTTACTTCACTTTATGACATGGAGATTTTCTTACCCACTCCTACTCTTTTCCAACACCTCATAAGTTTATGAGCATCTAGATTGATAATTTAATGTTCAGTGATTTAAATATATTAAATTTCTTGACATGCATCTTACCATATGGAAAATTTATTATTAACAGAGGTGCCCAAACATTATTCTCCAACCAATTAATTCATTTATGTAAATTTTATATAACAAAATAATTATTTTGTTGAATGATTACACAACATTATTTGTTGTTGCATTTCTATTAGACTTAATACATTTGAATTTTGGAAGCTCGAAAAATATTGATTTGGCAAAAGGACATCAAAGAAGTATATTAATTTAATGAACCAACCTTATCATTTGTACAAAGAATATTTAATATAAATAAGAAGTATCACAAATTCATAGTCCATGTTGTTATTCAGGTCGTTATTCAAAAGGTTTGACTGAAGACCAAACAACACTATGAAACACTTGGAACAGGGATGTGTATTTCCAAGATATAAAGAAATGAGTTGTCTTTAGTGCGACTTTTTGAAAGATTTTTCGGTGGGTTTTTCCATTTTAATTTCTCTAAATTTTGGCAGGAATTTATTGAAATCACAAGTTTGATGGGTAATTCCTGCACAATCCATGTTCCCTATGGGTTTTTCAAGGTGTTGAATTCATATACACGGTTAAAAAACCAGTTTAAATAACACAAATCAAGATTTCACCTCAAATGTTTTTGGTGGATTTCGACACTGGAAAGTCCACAAACTCGCATTATAGACAAATCCATAAAGAAATGTATTAAAGAGTTGATGATCTAGACACACATTTCAACATCACTTGTATGATATTTGAACACCTTCATTGTTTAGTGTTGAGGAAAACCATTTTGGTAACATTTCTTGTAGTTCTTTTTGCTTTTGTGTTTTAACAACTTCTTTCCCAAAACACAACCTAAGTGGATATGAATTTGAAATTATGAAACAGGTAGCTCAAAGTGATTATTTGAAACAAAATCATGGTGGCGATTTCCAATCTAAAATTGATTTTTCCCGCTCTCAATAATAAGAGTCCAAAAAAAACATAAATGTTGTGAGAAAGATAAGGGATTCTCTTCTTACATCAATTAGTCAATCCATATTGGGATATTTCTCATCAATTAGTCAATCCATATTGGGATATTTCTCAACATAGGCATTTTGAGTATGTGGAGGATGTAAAAGTAGCATACTAACAAGTGGACTAATGAAAAGTTGAATATGACCATGAATTCTATGAAAAATAATAGTTTGTAGATAAATTTTTATCTTTGGAGTTGATCATAAAGATTGTGAAAAGGAGCAGCTTATTAAAGTCTCTAGAAACCTTGAATATAGAATGAAAGATATTGACAGTTCCTTCCAAAAATCTCTTATTCATAACAATAATACTCCTAACTCTAACATCAATAACCCTGGGAAGACTACACGCCTTTCTTACCTTAAGGGACCTACTGATAAGATGGCCAAAGTATTGAACAAGAATGGGATTAAAAAATGTTTTAAACCCCATACCACAATTAAACAAATGATGAGATATGTAAATGATGATATTGACCACTTACAATTTAAAGAGAATGTTTTTGTGGTAAATGTTATATCAGAGAAATTGGATGTTCCTTGAAAGAATAAATCAAGCAGCACAGCGCGGACATAAAACATTAAAGGAAAAACAACTCAACTATTATAGAACATGCTAAGAACACCAAACTTCATGTCTACGTAGAGAATGAAAAAATCCTTTCTAAAGAAAACGTTTGTTATAGTCATAAGATAAGGGAGGCTCTCGAGATTAAAAAGAACCCTAACAATGTTAAAAGCGAGAGACATTTAGATCAATAACAATTTGTGGCCCCTTCTAAAAATGAATAATAATAAAAACTATATCATCTAATATATTTTTTCCCCAAGGAAAAATCGTAATTTTATTAATGAAAACAAAATTACATGTTGCAGATGCATAATAGAATTCCATCATCTAGTCTATGACTTTTAATATTAAGTTCATACAAAAAGCAACTAAATACAGATGAAGAGAAAAGTTAATCTTCTCTCCATTTCTTTTTCTCTACCTTGTCTAATTCTCCTTGAGTTGGTGTGGAAGAGACAAGAGAAAGTTGATTTCCTTCTTCTATTCTTGTAGTGTCCTTGTGTGAATATGTGATTTCCTTCTTCTATTCTTGTAGTGTCCTTGTGTGAATATGAGTTGTCTGATGCATGTTGATGTTTAAGTCCATTGGTATCCTCTTCTTCTGGTATCTTTTCTAGCTCAGCCAGGGTGATGTGTAAGTCAGATGGACCTTCTGATGCATTCCCCTTTTCTTCTGTTTCTTTAGGTGCCTGCTTGTTTTCATTAGGAATGGGACCATTCCCTGCTTCGTCATCTTCCTCATCGGGCTCATTTGGGGGGAATTGCCATCCTTTGGGTTTCTTTCCTACTTTTTTCTTCCTTCGAGTGTCTTTCTTAGCTTCAGAGCATGTGTTTTGTAAATGTCCTATTTGCCTACAAATTCTACATCTGAAAGTTTTGTTCTCGTAATCTAAGAGCTGATTCCAATTCTTCTTGTTATGTATCATTTGTATGCGATCCGGTAAGCCTTTGCTAAGATCCACTTCCACACAGATTCCTGGCTAAGTATAGATTATTTCCTCTATTCTTTGTGTATCTCTTTTGATGTAATTTCCTATGATATTCCCAATAATTTCTAAGACTTGATTATGCCAAAAATGTAGGGGGAGGTTGTGCAGCGCGACCCATACCAACATTCTGGATACAATCATGGACTTTTCATCCAATTATGGGAACCATGGGGTAATGAAGAGGCCCATCGATCCCCAAAACCATGGTCCTTCTTCAAGAATAATGTCACACATCATGGATGATGGGAACCTTACAATGAAAAAGCCTTTAGAGCATAAGTGTATTTCATAATGTATTGTCCAGTTTGTGAAGATCCAATGAAATAGCTCCTATAGTTTTGGCCATAAACTTTTGGATCTGTAAATAATGGCTTGTCATTCATATGTAATATACTCATCATCTATTTATGTAGTGTCTATATGCAGTTCTGGAATATAATTCAGTTTCTCCACTATGTAAGGGTTAGGGGCAGTGCATGCTTGTTTTGTGGGTGTTGTAGTTGCACTTTTTCCCTATAGAATATTCTTGTAGGAGGGTCCTCCATTTATGTGTTCCTGTCTTAATTATGTACCTTTAGATGTACTAATTCCGGAGCCTCCTACAACAAAAGGTGTTTTACTGGATCTCGTTTCTCCGCCTCTCAAACGCAGACCGAGGATTATGGTGGTCGGTGATGTAATGTTGTATTCCTGTAAATACTGGTTATCCTGCATAGATCTGTCCTCGCAGATAAGGTATTGTAGATGCACTGGATATCCATATTTTTTCATGATATTTTTCTTCATTTGGAGTACTTTATCTATAGCATGCACCCAAATGAATGGAGACTTCCCGGAAGGGGATTTTAAAAAAAATTGGAAGTAGATTGGTTCTACCTATTGCAAAGATTGAACGTCCAGATTGATGTCGTAAGGCGGTTCTGATTCTAGTGACCCATATTGCATTGCAGACGTCTTTGAAACCATGCTTATGGGATTCATTGCATAAGTCGTATGATCTATACCAATGCGATGCAGTCAATCCAGATCTGGATTAAGATAGTGATGTCTATTGTAGATAGATCACGAGCGGGCATGGCAGAGACCGATCTATTGTTTTTTTCTCCTAATCTAGCTAGTTTTTTCACATACAAACTATTATAGTATTAATAGTTCTAAACATTCTCATATATAATATATAAGGCATTATAATATAGTTTAATATATTGTTACACTATATAATTATTAATATAAACTAGATTCTTATTTAATATTAATATAAATAGAAACCTTATTATATAGTTACATTAGAAATATTAATGTTAATTATTGTTACAACTAACTAAACTTTAATATATCATATTAATATAAATATGAACCCTTATTAATATAGTTACATTAAAAGTATTATTTTTATTAACTATTACAACAATACTTTATTAACTACTACAACTTAACTAAAGTTTAATACATATTTATAACCTAGTTTTTTATACAAAACATTACACTCTTTAAAACTCTATAACCTATAAATATACTTTGCATATAAATTATATATCAAATTATTTATTTTGTCTCTATCAGCCATTTATGGTTTTACTTATCTAGATATATTTATTACTCATATTTCTCTTCACACTATCAAATCTTGAAGATGGACCTGTGACTGCAAGACCTAAATCTGTAGTTCTTCCTCTATCAATAAATAACCCCAACCACTGAAATCTAAAAATTCTTATAAGGATTGAAGAAACTGGCATAATGTTATTAGCTTTTGGCATCAACATCCAAATATCCCTTTATGTTTAATTAAAATATCAAGAATGGAGTTGGTAAATTGAGGGATCGCTAGCTCTAAAAGAAAGTCACCACTTCGACTTCCATTTTCTTGTCGACTTGGACCAACTATGAAACTCAACTAAGGGTATACGATTTCAATCCACATTGATGGAAAATTAATTCAAGGTGATCACTAGAAATGTAAAAATCATGATATCATGTGTCCTATTCTATTTTTATATATTTTTGTCATAAAAATATATTTCTTATGCATAAGCCTCGAGGCTTAAGATTGGTAGAAAAGGTTGAATTTATTAATTATTATTCATATTCCTTTATGGAACAATCTATTTGAGTTTTATCTCCATCCAAAATTCATGGATCTAACCAATAGTCAATCAATAAATTGATTTTTGAACAAGTTGATTTCTCTCGTCAACTAGGTTGTGGTCGATTATAGTTATTGATTAATTCAAAATTAGCTCGATTATAGTTATGTTGTAGCGGCTACAACAACCCTCCAAATTTTTTTCTTATCTTCATTTTGGAGCCTCCCTACCAACCATTCTCAGCAGCATGTCTTGCCTTGTCAAGTACACAAGCTTCAGTGGTTTTCTAGCAGATTGCCAACCTGTGCATGATAGCTTGTTGCATCCCCCTAACAGGTTGTTTCTCTAGACTTGGACGAGTTGTAGGTTGAGCAACTCCCTCAAGAAATTGTTCAATTTTTTAGGGGAATGATTCTTCCCTCCATAAGTTGCACAACCCTATTTGGCAGCCTACAGGGCTCTAGAATTGGACAATTATGCCTATCATCCTTCACTAAAAAAAGTACGCAATCTATCCCAGTAGGACTTCTCAGCCCAAAAATTGCGCAATTATGGGCAACAATCAGCTGCTCAGCCCATAAATTGCATAATCCTTCTAGGCAGCCAACCCATCTCCCTCCCAGAAATGCACATTTTCCCCTCAGGTGAGCAAGTTGTTGCATGTGTCATTGAGATGACTAGTTCCACCTGGGACCAAGAAAACTTTACTTGCAAGCATGGGCTACTTTTTTGCAGAATAGCAAAAGCAACATGCAAAAAGCATCAATAGATTTTAGGGAGATATTTTTAGTTGCTGGAGGTTACATGCAAAGATTGTTTGAGAATCTTTCCTCCAAGTGTTGCTTTTTCCTAGATTTGTGGCATGCATGTCATGAACCTCAAACTTATTTATTTGACACTTCAGAGCTCATTTCTTCACATCGATATTGGAGCTCTGACACCCCACAACACATCTAGGGGTCTTTGACACATCCAGATCACCTATTTCTGGGTAAGTCGGCTTAACTTGTCTTTTGCATTATTTTTGTCACTTTTGTGTTTTGGCTTGTGTGAGTGTTGTTTGCTTGATTTCTATGAATGCTTTCTATTGTTTACATGCATACGAGCTTGTACTAGCACCATTTTATTTTTCGTTAGCATTTTAATGTTGTCGCATGTATGAAACTGTTTTACACGAGCGATTGTCATTTCAGTGGCTCGCTTCACCCACATGCATCTTGTTCCTCTTTCTAAATCTTTCATTCACTATTTCCATGCACGATCATTCACTCCTACTTACACTCAGTATCTCCATGCATTCACATTCACATTTGCTTCCAGCTTACCGTCAGTGGTTCTGGGCAGCCTTGGCCCAGACTCTACCTCACCAAGCTAGCATTGTGCAATTCTGGGAGGGAACACTCTGTCTTCCTCTTATAAAATGGGAATTACTGCCCAATGACTATCCTCCAGTCTTGAATTGTGCAATTTTGAGGGACAGTGGCTATTGGACCAGAAAATTGCACAATGCAGTCACCATGCCTACAACCATTGCCAGCTGAAATCGCAATTTGTGCAATTCCAGCAGCTAGTAGGCTAGCCTGGATTGTGCATTATGCCGTTCCAGTAGCCAGCTAGCCTCTCAGATAGCCTAGACTTCCTTTTTCACAGTTCTGGTAGCCAATTTCCCAGCCTCCTAGGAAAAATTGGGAAATCCTTGCTAGTCAATCTTTAGGTATGTTGCATGTTGTTCCTAAAGTTTGCTTTGGTTTTAGCTAATAGATTTCTTTCCATGCATGTCATTATGTCTCTAGATCTAGTACTTATTTGTATGACTCTTAGTATTTCAGGATCAATGGCCTCCACGACAGCAGGATCAAAGGACGCTTATAGAAGTGTAAATAGAGCAGCAATTGCGCGAGTGTCTACAAGTTTGTTGATCTATGAAAACACCAAGCTGATCGTAGATAAGGACATCAAGATGAAATGGAAAGAGGTCAATGATGTATTTGCAGGCATATTTGGGGAATACCTAGAAGATAGCCAAGTCTATTTGAACATCTACAAGTTCGGCTTGTACTAGATTGCATGCAGGTATCCCATGCTCCCATGCACGGAAATGATACATTGGATCATTTTGCACATTAATCCTGAGACAATGACATTGACCAGTTTCAGTGGGATAGAGATTTCTACCTTTAAGGCACATGATTATGAACAAATTTATCATATGTCGAAGCCCGTGGTTGCCATAGAGACTCCCTTCAGCCTACCCAACAACAATGCCAACTCTAGATATATCTTGAAGAACTGGGTGAAGGAGCATGCTAAATTCAGGTTGACACCCAACCAGGTCTACAAGACGAAGATAGTGCGGAAGGCGTATCAATACTTGGTCGTCTTTGTATGTCATCTGTATGAATAAGAAACCACGGAAACCTTCGCATAGAGCTGGTGATCGCGTTGGACGAACTAGCCAAAGAAGGAAAAACATGCAACTCTTTTGACATGTTGTCTCACTAGCTGAAGGAACAGGTGCCAAGGGATTGACAACCACCCAAAGGTATGCAAGTAGAAATATACATGTACTCTTACATCGTGGATGCAATCTATGCCCATTAGGAGTTCACGGGCTTGAAATGGGCATGGACATTGGTGGAGACCTCTGTGAACACTTACTGACATAACATGTTGTCTAAATGTAGCCTTAGAGGAGTTATCACACAGTTGTCTGATCATTTTGTCACCCCAGTTTACAAGATGAAATTCAAACAAGATCCACCCTTCATGTCGAAGGCAACAATGGAGGCACTGATCGACATAGCTGATTCGTATGCCTCACCGTTTGACACCTTCATACGAATGTACAGTGTGGAGAAGCCTCTACATGTTATATTGAAGTTTTCCTTGGATAAACTCATCATGCAGGAAGTATCATGTCACATCTTAACAGGATTATCATTTAGGCTAGATTGGAAGAAGAAGGTAGCTAGGCCTGCTCTTTCATTGCACATTGGGTTATATGAGATATGGAGTTTCAAGCATGTGGATGTCGAAGCATAGGAGATGAAAAATATACATTCGACACCTAAAGTTACAATCTGTATTACTTGCATTGTCTTGTGAAAGACCACTTCAAGAGAGTACAGTTTAACTAGATCCACGGGGCATGTCATTGGGCAGAGGAAGACCCATGGATATATTGTTATAGTCTCTCCAAACCTTATGGACCGGTCAGCCTCACTGTGGAATGGGTAGCGAAGAAACATGAAGCAGCATCCTGGAGAGAACTAGAAGCAACAACAGTAGAGGTAAACATACTAGTGAGCAATGAGGGAAAGAGGAAGATTTTTGACAGCATGGAGGAAGAGAAAAATTGTAAGTTTTGACCAGACCGACTTGTGCAGAAATCACCTTCAGAAAGCACCTTTAACAATAGAGACAAATAAGAAACAATGGGGCAAGAGAAACAGGCAAAGGCAAAGAGAGAAATGGAGAACGGAGGAAACATAACAAGAGTTACATGAGTTGAAGGAGAAATTTAGGAAAGAATAGGATATGTGCAAACAATAAAAGGATGCACAATAGGAATATGTATAGCAGGGGATGCAACTTCTACAGATAGATAAAACTGCGCTAGTATAGGTAGTAGACTCATCAGAACAACTATCATCAGGCAGTTAAGGTGAACCATCGTAGGAGCAGGACTTCACTCAAGAGATAGAGCAAGCAATTGAACAGATGGATATGGATATGGAACAATAGGAGTTAGAGCAAGAAATCGAACTCATGCCTCACCACCAAGAGGTCGACCCACTATCTTCACCATATATAGAAAAGGATAAAGTCTCAAGCGACCAAGGAGACACTTAGATCCTTAGATATCAACTGGAAGGAAAGATGCACAACATCTCATTCGACGAGTCTCAACACAGAGTTGTGTAATCTTGCAGAGTATCGACTCTAGATGATCATACATTTCCTACGCAAATTGAGGAATGAGTGATCGTGTCTAACGTGCACAAACATCCAGCAGCATTGGTCGATGCTACCAAAGCATATGCCAAAGCCACTTGCTCGAGTTTTTTCTTTCTAATAGCTGAGAACGAGCAAATGGCTAAGGAGCTACAGATGACCAAGCAAGGAGGAGAATTGGTTATAGCATCCGCCTAAGAAAAATTGAAGAAGGAAACATTGGATGAAGTATTGTCCCTGACACAGTCATGCAGGTCTTGTATTCCAAGTTTGGTACTGTGCATAATGCAGTTGTCCATCTCAATGGTTTTCAGTAGCGATGTGCTAGGAGAGCATGTACCTTATCGAATGTGCATGTTGTTGTTGATTACATGAAAAAATGGACGATGAGATACAAGGGAGCCTTGTTACGCTTGCTTAAGAAGATGAAGCCGAGAGCATTTGAGCTGAAGGCATGCATCCGAAGTCAGATAGAGAACTATGAAGATCTCCTGTAGCTCATCACTAGTCTATAGGATTCCCATGAATAGGTATTCAAGAGGATGGATGTTGTTGTGCACACACATGCAGTCCCATCTATTGGGACACTCACCCAAGCAAAGACAAAGTCATAGGTCCGACTGGAGCTTGACTCGTACTTTGACGAGTTGATGCACATAGCCACCAACCCAGACTTGGTGATCAGTGGGGACACCATGCACAAGTATGTTGCTAGTTCAACCGCACTCAAGACAATGATGTGCATGATATCAGATGACTTGGATAGAGGCCTGAGCAGTGTACCCAGATGATATGGAGGTAGGAGTTCATTTCCAAAAATATGTCACCTTATAGTACATAGACACCATTGCAAGCTACCAAGCTTGGCATTAGTTTGCTATTGTTAACCACCATGAGGATTTTGAAGAGTTGGCCTTCCAACTGCTGTCTGTTATAGTCATGTCTAGCATGGCTTTCTCAAGCCTATTTTGTCCCACATGGGTACATGTGCAGATTGTATGTAATGTCTTGTCAAGTGTATGTTCAAGTGTCGATAGTTGGATGTAACAGTCATAGAGTAGATGAAGAGTCATGTGGGTGGTTTATCTATCACAAAGGGGAATGTCAAGGGCCACCCCAACCTTTGTTATAAATAGTCCCTCATAACTCATCATAGAGGCTTTTGGTCAACCAAGCTTCCAGTATGAGTATCTTAGAGAGAGCTTGGATAGTATTGTAATGAGCCTCGGCTTCTCCACTACGTAGAGCTAGTATATCTCTTTGGAGGAGCAGGCGGTAGTGACTGTAACATTCCGCGGTCAGAACTAGTGGTTGGACATGGATGTATTTTATGACTAGAACTTACACTTCTTAATATAACAGATCTAGCACCTTTCATGCATATGTCGTATTGTATTTCAGCTATCTTGTTTACTCTAAATTATATATGTATCCGTTTGCTTACACATGCATGTGTAGCTATTTTCTGTATATGTATGTATGAATCTTTCTGAAATGTGTTGTTGGTTTAACCATCACTTTGGATTGCTAGCTTACTTTCCTTCCATGTTGTGATGCATCTTTGCTCATTTGTTCCCTTCTTAACTGCGTGCTTTCATAGGTTTCCAAGGACTGCACTCACCTTACCCTCCATGTGTTAGGACCGTTCATGCACCTTCCTTGACTTACTACATATGTCATACCCTTGCTACCAATAGGGACATCTTACTTTCCTCTGTGCGAAACCGCGGTGGGTGATAGCGTATGATCCACTGCTGGGACTCATACACCAAATGGTCTGAGATCTAATTAGGACTTCTTATTGAGGATATCCCCTGACATGTTTGGGTGTCCAGCACCGATAACATTTTTGGCGCTAGAAATAGGTCCAGATGACAAGTTGTGTCCTTTCATCCCATTTTTAACCTTTTCACTTCTATCATGGAGTATTGCACACTCAAACCTCCATGATGCTTTTCACATGCCGAACCTATCCACATCACGAGGGAGGATTTTGATCTCTTGTCTAAATACATGTATGATGGTGAGGGCGAAGTGGCCTGGCTTATGTTCTTACATGACTTCCTCGCCATGCTTGATGAGGAACATGGATGTTTTGATAAACATGCTAGTTGGTTTCTTTCATACACACTTCGCGAATCACCACTACGATGGTTGTGCAACCTACTCGTTGATAGCGTGCACTCACTCGAGCATTTATGTGATCTCATCGAAGATACTTTCCATCATTGTGATCCAAAACATCTTTACCACCTATTGTTATGACAACGGAAGGCCCCGAATGAATCGTTTGATGATTTTTAGCAGTGGCTTCATGTTTTTAAGTTTGAAGCTCTGAAGAGCGAGATGAAGTTTCAATATCTCATTGACATATTCGAGTATTGCCTTATAAAATCTGTCAATCTCAAGAACAAATATGAGCCCAAGCCTCGCTCAGCATACTTCAGTGATGGAGTTGCGCAATCACAGACATATACAATCACTGTCACAAGTGAGTGTCCGTCCTCCCCTCATCAAACATTTCCACCACTGCAGAGTGATGCGGGAGATCGAGCACACACATCTATTCATCTATCACATCCTCCCAACATCACTTCACTTAATTTTCGTGCAGATTTGGTTGTGATTCCATCGAGTTGTCATATGAATTTTGTACCACAACCTCCGTCTTCGTACTCAGATGATATTGTCTTACGTTCTTCCATTGCAGACTCTACACTTGTTGTGAATGAGGATCAAGCCATTGAAGGAGTTGGCGTTGCACAACCAACATGCGATGTCATTCATGAAAAGTATGGTTGGGATCTGGCATACCAACAATCGGCAAAGGATGACTCTCTTCTATCGAAGCCTCCTCCGTTCTTTCCTGACATCTTCAATGAACTTGCCATCCATGATTTTGCATTTGTATCTCCATCTATGGTTGCACCCACTCTTGATCACTCGTAGGACGCACTGGATGTCAGTCCATCATCCCACAATGAAGAGGATAAATTATTCATTGAAAATCCACTTGACCTTTCATCTGCCTTTTCCATAAAAATAGAGGTGAATTTGTCCACTTCTCATCTACCGCTCCGTTTGATTTATAAGATCATGACGATGTCGATAAAATCGTTGATTTTTCTTATCATAGTTGTCATGATATATTTACTCCCATATTCAATCACAATCATGATTCTATCACAGTTGATGTTTCGAAGCCACCTATTTATGATGATCTATCTGATGACGAAGTCAAAACCCCACAAATTTTCGAGGCACTTCAGCCTCAGCTGATGGTTATCTCAGGCCCTTGTTGTCTTGAGGTTGGTTTCACTTCCGATCAGGAAATTGTTGAAACAACCAAGGCTCCTCATCACTCATTTGCATGCATTGAAGACCAATCTCACACACAAATCATGCTTCCTCCACTCGAATTGCATGATCCCATCGCTCATGTATTGGAGGAATCTTACCTTGCAACCACACATGCATGACACAAGTTGTATTTGTTTCTTTTTTTTCTTTCATGTCACAGTCAAGAGTATGTGTATGCTTCAAAGGTACACGCACTGTCACACAACACCGTAATAAGTCCATGGACTACATATCATGTACTTGCACTCACTTATTTCCTGTGAACACTTTCAAACATGAAGTGTGTTTTTCTTCATTGGTATATCTTTCTTGTTTGTTCGTTTGCACAACTGGGTTACTCGCGGACCAAGCCTCCACCAACATGGGTCAACCAATGTGGGAGTGGCTACATTGGAAATATCACTTCACGTGATCAGGCCCATGCACAGTTAGCCAAGGAGTATGAGTAGTGCTTTCTTTCTATTTGTTTGCTTGCATGCCTGTTTTCTTTTTTGCTTTGCATGTTTGTTTGTCTGCTTGCTTGTTTTTCTTACTCACTTTGCTTTCACATTGACTTCTGCTTCTGCTTTTATTTATCATTGTTGCTTTTTTTTTTTCATAGGTTAGTTTCACATGAAACCGTGCGTGACTCTTGAAACAAGCTGGGTAAAGTATAAGAGGCCTTCACTACTTCGTTAGCTATCATCCTTCCTCTGTGTGAAGAACTTGTTAATTTTGGTCCATGATATGTCGATGGAAAATACATATTGTTCGAAGTGAACCTTGGTAAAAACACAATGCTTGCGTACTAACTAGTGTCACCTACTCTAGTCGGTTGTTTTTGGCTTAACCCTTGGCAGCTCAATAAAGTAGAGTAAGGTGAGGAGAAAATACTTAACAGGCACGTCAGAGATATATAATAAAATACTTCTCTAAAGGAACAACCTCTTCTACTCTCAATAAGTCGGAATCCCTCTTCCGCCTCTGAAATGAATAAGTGCTATGCAGAGTTATGAAAAATGAAAAGAATGAAAAAGTGAAAGAATTCGAAAAATGAAAAATGAATAAGGTGAAAGAAGAGAAAGGCTTCCTACACAAAGAGGTGATGCAATTAACTCTATCGGGGTACTGACCAAGCTCGCTGGCAGCGGAGTGATGGTTGTGTTCCTACGTGACTCCATTGGGGTACTATCCAGGCCTGCTAGTAGTAGAGCAACATTAGAGATGAAACTAATACTCTGACGACTATACTTATTATGCACCAATATACCCCTCAACCCAAATCAAAACAACTGTGTTGACATGGCTTGCAATGTGTGTCTACCAACCAAGATCTTGGTAGATGCTACATCTGACATTCATGCAAGTATGGAAACCGAGACAAAATGAGAACTGAACAATACTTCTGAACGTGTTAGACTTGATTTTCACGAACAAGGTCCATTGAGAGAGTTGGATTTATACTATTGTGTTGCCAAGTGTTGTAGTAGCTACAACCACCCTCCAAAATTTTTCCTTAGCTTCATTTTGGAGCCTCCCTACCAACCATTCTCAGTGGCATGTCTTGCCTTGTCAAGTACATAATATTCAGTGGTTTTTTAGCAAATTGCCAGCCTATGCATGATAGCTTGTTGCATCCCCATCACAGGTTGTTTCTCTGGAATTGGCCTAGGTGCAGCCTGAGTAACTCCCTCAAGAAACTGCGTAATTATGGAGGGGAAGTAGTCTTCCCTCCAAAAATTGCACAATCTTGTCTGGCAGTCTTTGGGCTCGAGAATTGTGAAATTCTTCCTATCAACCTTCATTGGAAAAACTGTGAAATTTGTCCCAGAAGGACTCCTCAGCCCAAAAATTTCTTAATTATGGGCAGTAGTTAGCTGCTCAACCCAGAAATTGTGAAATCGTTTTGGGTAGCTAGCGCAAATCCCTCCCAGGGACGCGCAAAGTTTCCCTCAGCTGAACAGGTCGTTGCATGTGCCACTGAGTTGACCAGTTCCACCCAGGACCAAGAAAACTTGAGTTTCAAGCATGGGCTACGTTTTCTCAGAATAGCACAAGAAACATGCAAAAAGAATCCCTAGATTTTAGTGAGCTATTTTTTGCATGCATGATACTTGTGCTTACACTCAGTATCGCCATGCATTCACATTCACATTTTCTTTTATTTTCCCATCGACCAGTCTAGGTAGCCTTGGCTTGAATTCTGCCTCACCAAGATAGCATTATGCAATCCTGCGAGGGAAGGCTCTATATTCCTCTAAGAAAATGTGCATTTCTGCATTGTGTAACTCTAAGGGACAGTGATTGCTAGCCCAGAAAATTGTGCAATGCAGTCACTAGGATTGCAACCATTTCCAGCTGAAATTGTGCATCACAAAATTCTAATAGCCAGTAGGCCAGCTTGGATTGTGCATTGCAAAATTCCAAAAACCATCCAGCCTCCCAGACAACCCAGACTTCCTTTTGTACAATTCTAGCAACCAGTCTCCCAGCCTCCTAGGAAAAATTGTGCAATCCTTGCCAGTCAATCCCTAGGTATGTTGCATGTTGTTCCTCAAGTTTGCTTTGGTTTTAACTAACAAATTTCTTGCCATGCATGTTGTTATCTCTCTAGATATAGCAGGTGTTTGTCTACCTCTTAGCAGTTCAGGATCAATGGCGTCCAAGGGAGCAGGATCAAAAGGCACTGATAGAAGTTTAATTGGAGCAACAGTTGAGCGACTGCCTACAATTTTGTTGATCTATGAACACACCGAGCTGATTGTAGAAAATGACATGAAGTTGAAATGGCAAGAGGTCAATGATGCATTTGCAGGAACATTTGGGGAAGAACTTGAAGACCACCAAGTCTATGTGAACATCCATAAGTCCAACTTGTCCCGGATTGCATGTAGGAATCTCGTGCTGCCATGCAAGGACGTGATAAATTGGATTGTCTCATACACTGACCCCGAGAAGATGACAATGAGAAGTGTCAGTGGGATAGATTTTTCTACCTTCAGGGCAAAAGATTATGAATAGATGTATCATATGTCGAAGCGTCACCATGGAGACTCCATTGAGCCTACCCAGCAACAATGCCAACACCAGAGATATCTTGAAGAAATGGGTGAAGGAGTGGGCTAAATTTAGGATGACACCCAACTAGGTCTAGAAGACGAAGATACTACAAAAGGCATATCAATACTTGGTCATATTTTCATATCATCTGTATGGCTAAGAAAGCATAGAAAACTTCCCATAGAGTTGGGTGATCGCGTTGTACCAACTAGCCAAAGAAGGAAAAACATGCAATTGGTCTGACATGTTGATTCACCAGCTGAAGGAATAGGTAACAAGGGCTTGACAGCCACCCAAAGGTATGCAAGAAAAAATATACATGCCCGCTTACATCATGGATGCAATTTGTGCTCTGTCGGGAGTTCCCAGGCTTGAGGTGGGCATGGACATGGGAAGAAACATCTGTGAACACTTACTATAAGATGTTGTATGAATATAGCTTTAGAGGAGTTATCACACATTTGTTTGATCATTTTTTCAGCCCAGTTTACAAGATGATAATTGAACAGCATCCACCCTGTATGTTGAAGGTAGCAATGGAGGCACTGATTGACATATCTGATTAGTATGCCTCACCATTCGACATCTTCATATGGATGTGCAACTCATAGAAGCATCTGCATGTTCTACCAAAGTTTTCCTTGGACAAACTCATCATGCAAGAAGTATCATATCACATCTCAACAAGATTATCGGCTAGGCTACATTGGAAGAAGAAAGCACCTTAGCCTTCTCTTCCATTGTGCATCGAGTTATATGAGATACGAAGTTTCAAGAATGCGAATGTCAAAGAAGAGGGGATGAAGAAATATCCATTCGATGCCCGATGTTACAATCTGTATGACTTACATTGTCTTGTGAAAGACCACTGCATGAGAGTACAGTTTAACTGGATCCATGGGGCATGTCATTGGGCAAAGGAAGACCCATGGAGATATTGTTACATTTTCTCTAGACCAAATGAACCGGCTGACCTCGCTACGTAATGGGTAGCAAAGTAGCATCTTAGAGAGCACTAGAAGCTATTGCAACAGAGGTAAACATACTAGTGAGAGATAAGGAAAAGAGGAAGATTATCAACAACATGGAGGAAGAGAAAAGCTACAAATTCTGAGAATACCCACTTATGCAGAAAGTAACTTTAGTAATAGAGGTAAAGAGGTAATAGAACGATATGATAAATGTGCAAAAGTGGAGAGAGAAATGGAGAATGGAGGAAACAAAGGAGTTGCATGAGCTGAAGGAGCAACTCTAGAAGGAAAAGGAGTTGTGCACATAGGAGAAGGAAGCAGAGTAGGAACGAGTACATAAGGGGATGCAACTTGTATAGACAAATGAAACTGCGCCTATACAAGTAGTAGACTCATCAGAACAACTCACATTACGCCGAAAGGGTGGACCATTGGAGAAGCAGGAATTCACTCAGGAGATAGAGCAAGCACTTGAACAAATGGATACAGATATGGAGCAACATGAGTTAGAGAAATGCATCGACCTCATGCCTCACCACCAAGAGGTTGACCCACCAGCTTCACCCCATATAGAAGAGGAGAAAGTCCCAAGCGACCAAGGAGACACTAAGATCCTTGGAGATCATCTGAAAGGAGAGATGCACAACATCTCATTTGATGAGTCTCAATATAGGGTTGTTCAATCTCACAGTGTCACCTCTAGATGATCATACGTCTCCCATGCAGTTTGAGGAATGAGTGATTATGTCTAACATGTGCAAACATCCAGCATCATTGGCCGATGCTACCAGAGCATATGAGGAATCCACTAGCTTGAGTGTTCACTTCCTGATAGCTGAGAATGAGGGAATGGATAAGAAGCTACATACGGCCAAGCATGGAGGACAATTGGTTACAATATCTGCCCAAGCAGAATTGAAGAAGGCAATACTAGATGAAGTATTGTCCCTTGACACAATCATGTGGCCATTGTATTCCAATTTTGGTACCATGCATAAGGCAGTTGTCTATCTCAACAGTTGGTAGCAGCGATATGGTAGGAGAGAACGTATATTGTCAAACGTGCATGTTGCTATTGATTACATGAAAACATGGATGACGAGATACAAGAGAGCCCCACTACACTTGCCTAAGATGATGATGTTAAGAGCAGTCGATCTAAAGGCACACATCCGGATTTAGATCCTAAACTATGAAGATCTCTCATTTCTCATCACTAGTCTACAGGCTTCCCATGCACGGGTGTTCAAGAGCATGGATTTTGTTATGTGCGCACATGCAATCCCATCTATTGGGACACTCACCCAAGCAAAGACAAAGCCATAGGTCTAAGTGGAGCTCTACTCATACTTTGCTGAGTTGATGTGCATAGCCACCAACCTAAACTTAGTGATTAGTGCAGACACCATACAAAAGTATGTTGTTGGTTTCACCACACACAAGACAATTATGTGCATGCTATCAAATGATTTGGATAAGGGAGCCTGAGCAGTGTACCAGGATGCTATGGGGGCAAGAGTTCGTTTCCAAAAATATGTCATCTTAGAGTACACAGACACCATCGCAGACTACCGAGCTTGGCATAAATTCACTACTATCAACAACCATGAGGATGTCGAAGAGCTGGTCTTCCAACAGTTGCCTGAGTCATAGTGATGTCTTGTATGGCTTGCTCAAGCCTCTTTTCTCCCACATGGGTACATGTATAGATGTTATATAATGTATTTTCAAGTGTAAGTTCAAGTGTCGATAGTTGGTGTTGGCTTGAGGGTGCCTGACCCAGGTTTGACGTTAATTAGCAAAACAAATCCCTACACCACTGGCCCATTCAGCATCAGCCCATGGAGTGCAAACTGAAGTCTCACTCAAAGCAATATGGGGGGATGTTGGAACCAAGTTTCCACACCCTCAGATGGTTGTGATGCCATTTGAGTCCCTCTATTCTTGCCTTTGCATAGGTCACTTCGCTCTAAGGCTTGGAAGACGAGCCTTTTATTCTTTCCTTTAATACCTCCATGAAAGGGTACGATCAACCTTTGCGTAGCCTTAGGCTATTGTTTAGGTACTTTCGTGCTACTATGGAAGCATTTCGTACAGATTCCAAAATTACTCTAAATGACTCCCTTATCTTATCCAATAATTATAGTTATCACCGCGTAAACAGATAATCGTAACTGCGTTTAATTATTCAATGTAATTGCGTTCATTCGCACATCACATAAGAATAATAAATGAAATTCATACCTAACATATCAAGATGCAATAACAGAACAAAAATAAAGGAATTAGAGAATATCTTTCTTTATTGATATTGTCCAAGTGTTTATAACTTTTTCCACCCTACACACACACCTGCAAGGGTCTGTGCACTCAGCTGCAGACTTCTACCCTAGGCCTTTGCAGACTCAGCTGCAGAGCCTCTACCTACACTACAGCCTAAGACTTAGAATTCCTACCATTGAGCTTCGACTCCCTTACATGTTTGATCATTATATTTATGCCTTTTACTACTTAGAGCTTAGCTCTTTTTATACAATCCCATGGTCTGCGAACCATGGGTATGTCTTTTACAGCCAACTTTACTTTACTAAACTAACGGTGGACTACCCTTTTTGAAACATAACACCTTCATGCTCTGTGACCACAAAATGTGGAGTCCTTACATTTTTATTACAAAATTTACTCAAACATGGGATTTTAGCCCCCAAAACTTCCCTTGGGGGATCCCACTCCTAATAGGCCCCCAACACAAATGTTGTGACTCACCCTCAAGTCACTTGGTAGGCACGAAGATCTTTGCGCAAAACCCATCCAACTCAACCTGTATGACGGCTTGCTCGGTCGTGCACTGAGCTGCCGCCCATTTTGTATCTTCCACTATCTTCTTGGTCACTTCTCCTGCGCTGTCAACCTGAAGCTTTTGATGCGTCGCTTGGAGAGTCGCAGGCTTGCCTTCAATATTTTATGTGACTGTGTAAGCTTCCTCCAACTAGGGCTTTAGTCATGCCTTAAGCATTCCTTCCTTATTCAGCACTGCATCCACCTGTTCCTTTAGCTGCTTGGCCTCTTACAGATTGGCTAGCCTCTATGTCAGCATGATGGTTCACGTTGTGCCCTTAACTTCATCGTAGCATTGTTTTAGCTTGCACACTTCTGTATCTAGCCTTTATACATTTGAGTCCTCTTGCAAGCTTGTCAGTACCTCAAATGATTGCTCAAACAACTGTGTTTAGTCTTCTACTACACTTTCTGCTACCACAACTGCCTCTGTGATAGCGGTCACCCACTATTCCTTTACTTCTGGTGGTGTGGAGGGTTAGGCCCTCAGCTGTAGCTCAGTAATTTGTAGGTTCAACTCCAACTGAACCTGCTCCATCTCCATCTAAGTTTCGCGCACCCCTATGGCCAACTTGCGGATGCGAACCTTGACTAGCTCCTCCTCTGGAATGGCCAACTCTAGGACCATTCTGCATGCCTCCTCAACAACCTACATAATCTTCTTGCTCTAAGCGGTCACCTCGACCTCAGTGATGATGGAAATATTTCTCAATATGGCCATCTGTTCATCGTTGATCTGATGTTCATTGATCACCTAGAGGGGACGGTGCTCTCAGGCCCTCATTTCTTTAATTACTCCATCCTACAAGAGGTGGAGTGCTTCACTCAGAAGCGCTGTTAGGTTTAGCCCAGCTACCTTTAAGGCACTGACGGTGGGCCTATCAGCCTCCTTTTCTATGGTCAATGCTCCATCCCGAAGCACTATCACACTGGAAGCCTTTGTGCATAGTGTCGATAGCCAAGCTGGTAGACAACATACCAGCCTGCGACGCACGGGTCTGCAACTCCTGCAACCTGGTATGGATGGCCCCTAGGATGATCTACTGTTGTTGTTCAAATTGTTGTAGGGCCTCCATGGTGACATCTCTAACTATATCGCCGATGTTGTGTAGGTCACCCTCCATTAGTGTGACAGGATCCAACAAGGTCTTGGTTGCCTTGGATTTCTTTATGAGCCCTCCCTTCTTTAGTTCGATTGGATGCTTAATGCAGGCAAATGTCTACTAAGGGTCCGCGCTATGCTCCTCTGTTTCTTCATCTTCAGTCTCAGGCCAAGGTGATCGTGTGCCTTTGAGAGGGCTCCGCTCTATGCCACCTGTCTATTTTCCTACCTCCTTTCATCTGTGCTCTGCCTGAGCCTTATTAGCGGCCTCATTTTTGCTTTTCTTGACCAACTGTGCCATCTTTAGCTTGGCCTCCTCCTCCTTCTTCTACGTGGCGGACTTAATTCCGCCCACCGCCAAGTCTGTGGTAGTGTGTCACTCCGCCGGCAATTGATTGAGCACTGCATCAATGGCGTCACTTGTGGCCAGGTGCAACAAGTTGTACCTCTTTTGCATAGGGTCCTTCTGTGCCCTAATGGAGACTCGATGGAAATCGAATTTGAAGTTGGTGTAGCTCTGCAGGTTAGCATACACTGTGGGTGACAATCAAAGCTTGCAATTGACAGCCATATTGATATTCATCTCTATCAAGATCCAGAAGAGCTTGTTGTCCCAAACTCATTATGTGTCCTTGGTCACCCACAACTAAGCATAATTTGCTACTTCAGGGAGGTCTGGCTGCAACTGAAGGAAACTGGCTGTCCTCTAGTAGCTCCCACACTACCAGCACAATCGACAGGAGTAGCCACGCATAGTGGAATGTCTTGCTTTGTTCTTGTACTTCGTGGCAGTTCGCCAAGAAATCTCCGAGAAGGTAGTCTGACCAGTTAAACTGGACTCCTTCCCCATACTGTTGTGCGAGTGTGACGACAGGTGTTGGCACCTCATTGGCGTGACATTTCCTCATTACCTTCCCTACAAGGATCTGCATTTTTGCCTTTACAGTGGGGTCGTACATGCTGGAGATAGCATACCCGCTTGGCTTCTTCACCAACTTAAATATCTCCTTCATTGATTCTGCGAGAGCCTACTCACCACCCTTTGTTAGGCCCCTATACTACTAGTGTAACCCCTTATTGTTATTAGTACAACCCCCTTATTATATTGATGTACCCATGTAGTGCCCATATTGTTACTATTGTGCCCCATAGAAGCCCACTATTGTTATTTTTGTGCCCTTACATTATTATTATTATGTCGGCTCCAATTATATTATGACCCCTTAGACTCCTATATATAGAAAGGAGGTCTTTCATTTGTGTAATGTAAAGGAGGCTTTCCCCTCGAAGAGGCTGAATTCTAAGGCGTTCATATATCTTTTCTATATTTTTGTCAATTGGTTTCATAACATTTGGTATCAGAGCTTTGGATTCTAGGGTTTCATTGCTCCAAATAGGTCATTGTGGCATTTTCTCTATAAAAAATTTTTTGCGATGTTTCAGAAGTGAAAATAAAAACCCATTTGAGATGAAATCACACTGAACCTCGGGTCCAAATTTAAGAGCTTTTCGTGCTATATTTGCGGAGATATGATCTGAGGAAGTTGGCATTTTCGCAAACTCCTGAATTACATTCCAAACAAGTGACCTGGGGAAAATCGTCATAAATTTCTCTTTGAGCATCATATTGAAATTTCATCAGAAGGTACAAAAAGTGGATGGAATGTAATTTCTTTTAATTATTTTTCTGAGCCAAAGGTTGAAACAGGGATACGTGGCATGTCATACAAGTTCGCTCTACTGAACTAGTCTATAATCAGGTCATTATGGGAGATTTAGCATAACTCTTCCTTGGAGAATCCAATTTGGATCAGACTGGTGGCACTGGAAAGAGGACACAGAGGGCTACTGTAGGTTGCAATTTCATAACTTAAATATAGTATAGAGTTACATTATTTACAATATCGAGCTCCTAAAATCAAGAAAAATCAAGATGAGGAAGTCCGATGGCAAGGATCCGGTAAATTGGATACTTTAGATGGAGCAATATTTTGATCTACATGGTGTGCCACTGTTACAAAAGGTATGTATTGCATCTTCATATTTAGAACCAGTTCAATTTTTATGGTGTAAAGGGCTTTGTTCTCGTAAACAACTTGTTACGTGGTCAATTTTCACGAAGGAAATGATCGTACATTATGAGGATACAAAGAGCAACACCTTTAGAGGAACACCACAACAATTGGAAATAGTAAAAGGGTTTGGTTGCATAGTGTAAAGTAAAATTATGGCAACAAGGAAGTCTACCCCTCACAACCATAGAGATGGAAGTGTTGTTTCTCCTAGCCTTCCACAACCTACAAGGGTTACACCACAACAATTGGAAGAAAAAAGAGAAAAAGAGCTTTGTTACAATTGTGATAGCAAATGCACTAAAGGTCATAAGTGTGCTGAGAAGAAATTATTTAACATAGAGTATGAAGAGGAGCAAGAAAAGGATCAAAAAACATCAAAAGAAGAGAATATACACCAAGACCCAACCTTAGAGAGAAGAAATGAATCAGACCATATCTTATAAAGCATTGGCAAGAATTACCACTCAAAATATCAAGATAGAAGGACATATCAAGAAGAAAAAGGTGCAAGAAGTGAAAGATCACATCAAGAAAGAAGAAAGGAATCCAACCATATCTTGTAATTCATTGGTCGGAATTACCACCCCTCAAACTATCAAGATAGAAGGACATATCAAAAATAAAAATGTTCAAGAAGTGAGATCACATCGAGCATCACGAAATGAATCTAACCATATCTTGTAAAGGATTGAAAGAAATTACCACTCCTCAAACTCTAAAGATAGAAGGACATACCAAGAAGAAAAAGGTTCAAGCAGTGAAAGATCACATCGAGCATCAACAACAAGTTCTCCAA